>NMUG010002750.1:0-15581 GCA_002855965.1 Monotropa hypopitys
ATATGTATATTTTATAAAATATATATTTTTTTGCATAAAAGTGTATAATAGATGTATTTTACAAAATATGTGAATAAACCGAAACCGAACCGAACCGAAATTGAAACCGAACAAACCGAACCGAACCATACCGATTAAATACGGTCCGGTTTCGATTTACATACCCCCAAACTGATTTAACCGGTTTGGTCCGGGATTTTACTTCAAATCGGCTTAAACCGGACCGATTTCACCCCTAGTGGTAGGATACTAGAATTTGTCGTAGGCAATATAAGTTTGGTCTCGTACTTCAAAAATTTATCAACAATTTCTTTCATTGATATATTTATATCAATTTTGTAAATTAATCTGTAAAAAAGCATCTCATTCATATAACTGAAATTATTTCATACAAAATGATTCAAAACTTATGCCTAAAAGTTTGGAATAAAAACTAAATATTTTAGGGGAAAAGTTAATTGAATAAAATAATTTTGTATATATTCACTTAAAATATTATTTTACAATTTATCAACAATTTAAATTATTCGTATAGATCTCCAAAATATAAATGGTTAATGTTCGAATTATGAATTCAATTGCTAGGTAAAATTAGATTTTTGAACCCTTAAATGAAACAAACTAATTTAGAACATTTGATGAAATAAAATATGTGATGTCAATATAATTTTTTATTTTGTATAATACACTAGTATATAGTCGTGTCTTCGACAATTGATTCATGCTTTCAAAATAAAGTACAAAATATAAAAACAATTAGTGAATTGTTTGTGTGTAGACACGTAACTCGTGCCTTCAACAATTAATTCATCCGCAAGTGTCTTCGGCATTTTGAAAAGAGTGCTGATTCTATCACCAATTTTATTGATTCTGCCACAAAATTTTCTAAAGAAATTAACATTATGTCCATTGACTTCCACTACCTATTCAAAACTTCAATGACACAATTGTAATTTCCTTAAGAAATCTTGTGACAGAATCAATAAAATTGATGGCAGAATCAGCTTCCTTTTGAAAAAATATGTGCACAAAAAATTAAATAAATAAAAAATTATAAATATATTAATTTTCAAAATATCAAAATAAAAAACAATGCATAAAAACTATCACATAAAATAAAAATAGGTATTAAAAATATGATAGATGTGAGAAAAACATTAAAGTTAGAGTTAGTATATAATATAATGAGGTTGGATATAGTATATTAATATAATATTTGTGGTTTTTGGACCCTTGATCCAATCTGCTTACCAAGAATTCGAATATAAACAACTGTTAAATGGCTCCTGCAACTAAAGAAAAACGTTAGGATTGCCCGACATCGTCTGCCGGAAAGCCCCTCCGATGCCAAAGTCAGATAGATGCTTTGAGAGAGTAATGTGGTAGCGTAACAGCTCTATAAAACCAGAAGATTCGAGACTAACCAGCTCTACATTGTTTGTATTTATAGCCCCATCGTAGTGCGCCTAATCCGGCATCATTATCGGTAACTATCCCAGATATTCTACTGCAATATCTGAGATCTTCCAAGCTTTCCATATTGAGCAAGACTAGATCATATGTGTTCCGAGGTGCATTGATCCGGTAGAAACCTGACAGGTGATGTCTTGCTCTAGTGCTCTACATCCTGCCCATTGGGCCATAGTCCGGAGACTAGCATTGATGCCCCCGAGGCACCTTTAAACTGGGCTACAGCCCTTTATCTTGTCCTGACCAAAACGTACAGTGCCAGGTAACCTACCGGGTCACCGTAGCACTTCTCTACCGTATGGCTTATGTAGCGTGCTGGGCCGGTAGCCCTCCAGTTGGTCTGACCAACCCATCCAGCCTATATTGGGCCTGCCCCGACGGGCTTGCTCCATGCTCCAGTCTGTTGTCCATGCAAGGTGCGATTACCACAATAGCCCCTCAATACTTACAGTCCAACCGGACCACAAGTATTGAGTTTGTATTCCGGATAAGAACCGAACCAATTCCCGTCTTTCGACCGTGCTGACCATCATGGTTCGGGAGCATCCTGTCTTCACGGCCATGCTATGAGCGTCCGTCTCATGGATAGTCCGGTAACCGGACCCTGGATATTGTGCCCCATCCTACAGATGCAATTCGCCTTCTGGAACCTTCTGGACACGTGTCGTGATCCTAGGATCCGTGCCTTGAAAAACATGCTCGCTTTTTTTGAATTTGAGCTGCCACTCCGTCGACTATATAAACTCAGAACCCCCTTGGATTTCTCTTTTTCGTTACCCAGAGCTTCTGCAACAATTTGGCAACCTTCAAACTGTTAATTTCAGCTTCTTCAGTGCTTCAAATCTTCTTTCATCCAGGTAATCTCCGTTTTTGCACAATTCCCTCCCTTTTCTTTGAATTTGGGGGCCAAAATGCCCCTCTTTATGGACCTGGAGTCCCCTGCGCAAGGTAGCACCACTTGGATAAAGGGAGATTTGAAGAACTGAAAAGGCTGAAATTAGCGGTTTGAAGGTTACCAAATTACTACAGAAGCTCTCGGTAACGAAAAAAAAGAAAGCCAAGGGAGTTCTGAGTTTATATAATCGACGGAGTGGCAGTTCAAATTCAAAAGGAGTGGGCACGTTTTCCAATGCATGGATCCCAGGATCACGACACGTATCTGAAAGGTTCCATAAGGCGAATTGCAACCATAGGATGGGGCACGATGCCCAGGGTATGGTTATCGGACTATCTATGAGACGGACGCTCAAAGCATGGCCGTGAAGGCAAGATGCTCCCGGACCATGATGGTCAGAACGGTAAAAAGGCAGGGATTGGTTCGGTTCTTATCCAGAATACAAACTCAATACTTGCGGCCCAGTTGGACCGTATGTGAGACCCCACCCCAGAAAATAAGGTTTTATAGTTGATTACAACATTTTATAGATGTTTTGGTATTTAATAAAAGTCAATTGGGCTTAGTCTTGTAGTAAAAGGTTTATAATAAACTAAGGTTAATCATTTAGAGGCTTAGTAATAAGAAAATCGAGTTTGGAAGCCCAAATAGGCCCAACCGAAGGTCAACAGGCTGGACCAGTTCAATTCAGGCCCAACTGACTGGCCCAGTCCGGATTCGGACACTAACATTTGCGGCAGCTGCTCTGCCGAGATGAAGAGTCTTGTCCCGTCCAGACTGCTAAGCAGTCTGACTAATGGAACTACTCAGTCGCAGGTTCTCTTCTAACTCTGACACCTGTTTTGACACAAGCAGTGCTTAGGTTGACCAGCATGTCTGACTTGGATTAGATGGATCACTGACCTGTTCGACAAAATTAAGGATAGGTCAATCCATCGCATTTAATACACTTAATCTCCGAATGACTATTTATACCCTTCATTCCTCAGCATTCAAGTCTCACCAAACCCTCCTCCATGCCTTCAAGTTCTAGAGAGAGTCCACCCTTCAGACACCTTGTTGTTCGGCAGACCTTCTTCAGCCTCCAGTTTACTTGTCTGACCAGTCTCGGTCTCTCAAACATCTTACTTAAACCTTCAGATCAATCATTCTAGCTCAGGAGACCTTTACTGCCCAGACCTTCATCCTCTGGACAGACGCCAACTTGGCCAATCACTTGGAGACCAAGAGCTCAACTCAGTTAATCACTTAGCCCTTCGGTTATAATTCCTTCACCAATTTTATCTTTAGTTCTGTTCGGCCAGTCTACCAAAGGACTTGGCCGTACTGTTTTCAGCTCAGCATCCCTTCCTTTGGCTCCACCGAAGCAACCCATGTCCTTATATTTCAGTCCGACAATATTCTAGTGTTTGGCACTTGGCCAAATAGTCCGGACAACCCTTTCAACCCTCCGGCTAAACTCATTTCAGTTCGAAAAGCATGTCTGGACCATTTCAGAGTGCCCCTGACCCTTCCCAGAGCCTTGCCGACCTCCCACTTACCAGAGTAGTTGTGCTTGATAGAGGGGATGTCCGTTGTTTTACGATCTTGATTTTCTAAGCTCGACTGTGTACCCACTTGTTCGGGCATTTAGCCCTAATACCTTGTAACCATACCACCAATGAGTTCGACCATCCTTACTAACTGAAGCACCATTTCCCACACTGTCATAGTCTACCAGAAGCATTATTTGACTGATCGGCAAAATAGTCAGCTCGGTAGACTAATTTCCCGAACCAGAGTAGCTTGGCACTAGTAAGCCAGTGCTCGACACAACTTGTTATGTAAGACCTATGTCGTGTTTTAAGATATTAATAATAAATAAATGAGGTTTAGAATAAATTTGTGGGTTTAAGAAATGATTAAGAAATTTTGGGGAAACTTTGAGGAATTTTATTAAAATTCTGTGGGATTTTTATTAGATTATTTAAGACTTTAGAGTACAAATAAAGCTGATTGAAAGTTTTTAAATAAAGTTAGGGGTCAAAGTGCAAACAATTAAAGTTGGAGGTGAATTTTGTGGTTTAGAAACAAAAGTTAGGATTGTGCTCTGCGTGTGTTGAATGGATACAAGGTGGCAGTGGTGATACAAACAATGTGTCAAACTTGATCTGCATGTTGTATATCCAGGTGTTGAGCTCATAGGAATTTCGTAGGAAGTTATGCTGTATGTAATGAGCTGGTGAGAGGTTAAAGACAAGTGTAAAAACTATGTTAGTCGATATAATTTAGGAAAAAGCTTGAAGTATAACTCCATGAATCAAATAAATGAGAAGGAAGTGAAGTATGAAACTATGATCGAGTGAGGGAGAGAAGGTTGATCGAGACTGAGATTGAGTATAATTAACAAGGTTTGAAGTTGCTGAGTTAAAGAGGTACAACAGAATTTCGTAGGAGAAGATGAACAGTGCTAGGAGGGAGATGAAGAACTAGGCTGTGACAAAATCTTCAGAATTTTATTCTGTTCAATTGAGGTAACCAATTTGAAATCTAAAAATACCATTCTGTTCCAAATTCTATCTAGTCTTTATGTTCCAAATTTGAGGCTGATCGGAGTAATTTTGATAGGTGAATTTTGATTAAGATTAGTAGATGATGTTGCCACGTGTCATCTTTGGATAGCTGGCTTTACAGTTATCAGGGATGGGACGTGACAAGTTGTGGTATCAGAGCATAGGTTTGAGGTTCTGTAGAGACTAGAGGAGTCGAGTCAGTTGGACTGTGGACTATAGGGTGTCTTGAGTTGGAATTAGACTATTTTGTCGTATTATATATCTTCTAAACTATTCTATTTTGGTTAGCAGAATCATTATGGCAGATGATACGCATAGCGTTGGAGATCGAGAGTCATTATCGTTAGTAGGACAGAGGTAAGAGAGGCAGAATGAGCGGGTGGATATAGATCTGATGCGTCAGTTACAAGAAGCTATGATTAGGATAGCAGAGAATCAGGCTCAATATTATGCGAGGCCAGCCCCAGAGCAAAGGCCAATGGTGGATGTTCATACATCAATATTTTAAAGTTTCAAGGCGATGGATCCACAAACTTTTACAGGGAGTAAGGGAGAGGAAGATGTCGAGAATTGGATAAAGAAGATTAAGTAGATATTTAGTATTATGCAAGTGGATGAGGAGAATAAGTTGAATTTAGTTGTATTCATGCTTTCAGAAGAAGCATATCATTGGTGGAAGTCGTCTGAACGAGTGTTATTAGCAGCAGGAGTAGATGTGAGGATTTCCTGGAGAGATTTCGAAGTGGCTTTTAATGAAAAGTACTTTTCTCAGTATTATCAGGGAGAGAAGAGAAAGTAGTTTATGCTTTTAGAGCAAGGAAATATGTCAGTTGAGCAATATGTTGCTAAGTTCACAGATCTGTCTCGGTTTGCATCATTTATAGTTGACACTGAACAGAATATGTGCGAGAAGTTTCAATTAGTGTTGAATCCCAGGATCCAATCAAGGATTGCTATTCTAGAGGAACAAAATTTTAGGAAGCTTATCGTGAAATCTAAGTTTGTGGAGAAAGAGATTGGGAAGATAGATGATAGAAGGGAGCAGTCTAAGAGAACTCGAACTAGTAGCTATCCACAGCAAGATACAGTTGGAAATCAGAATATGCAGTTTAGTGGTGGGCAAAGTGTTGGTAGTCAAAGGAGGGAAGCAATTAGTCATTCGGGGAAGCAGAATTCAAAATCGCAGATGTCAGAAGTGCAGTGTTTTAGATGCAATCAGGTGGGACATTATGCTAAGGAATGTTCTAAGAAACTTGTGACTTGTTTTAATTGTGGCCAGCAGGGTCATATGAGGTGGGAATGTCCTGAGGTTTTGGTAGAAGTATCATCTATAGGGAATGTTCCTAGTAAGAATCAGGGAGCAGCATGCAGTTCCAGAGGTAGAGGAAGAAATCAATCATCAGGTATAATCAGGCAGGGTAGAATTTTTGCCTTAGTTGATTAGGATGATCCAGCAACTCAGGATATGAATCTAGTTATGTTTTAAATTTCGGGGCAAATTTTCTGTAAGAGGGGAAGAATTGTAACACCTATGTCGTGTTTTAAGATATTAATAATAAATAAATGAGGTTTAGAATAAATTTGTGGGTTTAAGAAATGATTAAGAAATTTTGGGGAAACTTTGAGGAATTTTATTAAAATTCTGTGGGATTTTTATGAGATTATTTAAGACTTTAGAGTGCAAATAAAGCTGACTAAAAGTTTTTAAATAAAGTTAGGGGTCAAAGTGCAAACAATTAAAGTTGGAGGTGAATTTTGTGGTTTAGAAATAAAAGTTAGGATTGTGCTCTGTGTGTGTCGAATGGATACAAGGTGGTAGTGGTGATACAAACAATGTGTCAAACTTGATCTGCATATTGTATAGCCAGGTGTTGAGCTCATAAGAATTTCGTAGGAAGTTATGCTGCATGTAATGAGCTGGTGAGAGGTTGAACACAAGTGTAAAAACTATGTTAGTCGATATAATTTAGGAAAAAGCTTGAAGTATAACTCTATGAACCAAATAAATGAGAAGGAAATGAAGTATGAAACTATGATCGAGTGAGGGAGAGAAGGTTGATCGAGAGTGAGAGTGAGTGTAATAAACAAGGTGTGAAGTTGCTGAGTTAAAGAGGTACAACAGAATTTCGTAGGAGAAGATGAACAGTGCTAGGAGGGAGATGAACAACTAGGCTGCGACAAAATCTTCAGAATTTTATTCTGATCAATTTAGGTAGCCAATTTGAAATCTAAAAATATCATTCTGTTCCAAATTCTATCTAGTTTTTATGTTCCAAATTTGAGGCTGATCGGAGTAATTTTTATAGTAGAATTTCGATTAAGATCAGTAGATGATGTTGTCATGTGTCATCTTTGGATAGCTGGCTTTACAGTTATCAGGGATGAGACGTGACATGTTAAGTATAACCAGTAGTCCTTCGGTCATTTATGTTAACCGGAAGACTTAAAGAAGAGCTCGGCCAGCCGACCAAGAGCAATCCGACCACGTTGGTCTGACAGCTCAGCTCGGCAGGACCAATAGCAGATCAGCAGAAAACTTAGAAATAATTTATTGCGTTTTATGTCAGATTTGAGATGAAAATCAGGAAGAAATCAATCTAAGGAAAGAATGTGAATCTTTACATGCCCTACTTACTCGTATTTTCCTTACTTGCTCATTCCTTTTTACAAATATTATTGCGGCTATTGAGCCCCGAAAACTTATTGTGTTATCAATTTTGCAAAACAAAAGAGAAGAGCTTGTGAAACCTCTTTTATACATGGATCAGCAATATGGAATACGGTCACAGAATACGGTCATAAACAGATACGAGTCCAGTACTGGGGGCAAGGTCAGATACCATGCAGACGGGGACAGGCTATAAGGGTGGGACCAAACCAGATGATCATTTGGATAATATCATGCCACTCTGTATATTGCAGGGTAGCTCCCCCTTGTTCTGGTACCGTGGAGGCTGTAATTGGTTGCTTGATAGATGGGTTGACAGTCCAATATCTCGGGCAGAATGCCTAAGCAATCAGTATGCACTTATTGCAGGTTTATACGTGAAAGATGCCGAAATCTGATATGATCTGGAAGGTCAATGATAATACATTTGAGGCTATTGAGCCACTGATACTATGATTCATCTAAAATGTTTTACTTAGAAATAATTTGTTTGTCCATGAAACTAGTAACTTCGGTATGTACCGTATTCACTCTAGCTTTATAGCGTATGCATTTTCTAAAACCTTTTCAGGATTTGAGGAGTAGCATTAGGAGCTTTGGGAGTCTGTGTGCAAATCTTTGTTTACCATGTATTAGCCCATGGGGTCTTGTTGTAACCTGGATGTATTAATGGAATGAAATATGGGTAATTGCTATTGATGCACTCTATGGGTTCTATTTTCATGATTTCCGCTATTATTCAATCTAAAATTGTTCGATAAATTTCTAAACTCTTTTAATATGGCCTTTAGCGAGCTTGCTCGTTGGCTGGTCATGGCTCATGTGTGATTGGGTCGTGACAACATTAGTATCAGAGCACGAGTTTTCGGACTGCAAATAAACCCGGAGTTAGGACCAAGGCACTCACTAGTTATGCTTAGAAATACTTGTTAACTCTTAGATATGGACTCATTTTAATTTATTATGTATATGTGTATATGCCTTAGTTATGTCTAGTAGCAGCAGCAACGGTTATTCTAGCAGTGATTCCAAAGATCACGACGAGGTGGCACCACATTCGGTAGTATATGAGGTAGAATAAGAAATCTTTGAGGTAAATGAGGACGTTCAGGAGCAAGCCCTCTCTGATTCTGTGACTATCACTTCGGATCTTGTAGCTTAAGTGGCAGTAGGTTTTGAAGATGATTTGGAGCAAGAAATCTGAGCCATGATTAACTATCATTTGCAATTGTTGGAGCATACTTGTGCAGTGGCGAGAGCATCCATTTAACATTGGGAATTTGAGTACCTTATAAAAGGGGCAAGAAATTATGTCATGTATGGCGATAACGATGGAATCCAACTGGAAAATGAAGAAGTAGTCAAAGAAGGAGAGGAACCAATGGAGTGGCAGAACTAAGGATGGGATCTCAATTTAAAGGATGATCCCGAGGAAGATCACGAAGATGACCTGAGCGAGAATGAGGAGGATATCGATATAGATCGTGAGAAATAGGTTTATCCACCCTATGAGTGACTCATTGACTCCACTGAGGAGTAGTTTTTTTCATGAGTCTTTATGACTATCCGGATATTTTATCGTGTGACCGGACACACAATCGTAGTATTGCGTAACCTTTAATTGACTAGCTGAATGATTAATATCTTGTCCTAAATCCTCTCTTTTCCTAAATAGAATGGTTAACACTCGAACGAATGGTCAAAGAGTCGGTCAGAGAAATGACGAAGTAGTAGAACTTCGCGATATGGTCAAGATGCTAGCTGGAACCGTCCAGACTCAGCAGGAAATGATCCACCAGTATTTCAATCAGCTAGGACCTGTGAATGAACCACCAAACCTCGAAGGAGAAGCATTAGTTGACCCAGTCGAGCAAGTGGTCAACCTTGCAGCCATGAAGAAGTTCTTGAAGCTGAAACCTCCCATCTTTCAAGGAGGAATGGACACTGTCAAGGGAAATGAGTAGATTTTGGCTCTGGAAAAGAATTTTCGATTATTAAGATGTTCGGATCAGCAGAAGGTCGAAATAGGATCTTACCTTCTTGAAGAGGAGGCAAACCGATGGTGGAATCTGAAGAGTGTCATTGTCACGCCGCATCCCAAATAACTGTAGAACTAGCTATCTTAGGATGGCGCGTGGCAACACACAAACTAAACACCACACTAAAAAAACTAAACTGAAAAACTGAAACAACTGGAAGCAAACTGTTGAACTGGAAATAAAAACTGGAAATGAAATACAGGAGAACAACTGAAATCTCACACCTCACATCTCACTCACTCACAACTCACACTGAATATAATACAAACTTAAATAAATAAAAACTCTCAATATACAACGAGATATACCTGAAACAGGTTTACTGAAACAGCTCATAACCCACACCTGCACCTCTACTGCTGCTGTTAAACTAGTAGACTCTACACTGAACTCAACTCCGCAATACCTGAGAGCGGAAAGAGAGGGTCAGCTAGGGAAAGCTGGTAAATATTCAAATGAAATACATTAAGTAGAGGGAGTAAAGTAACTATGGATCACCTTTATATATATCAAAATACTCTCACTGATTTTCAAAACCCTTTTTCTGATTCAAAACATTTCATTTTCAAACCATTTCCTCTTTTCAACCCCTTCTAAAACTCTGGATATTCAAAAACACTCATTTTACTCACACAAATCATTTCGTTCCTTTTACTTTTCTCAAAACCCTTTCATTCTCTTTTCTATCTCAAAACCACTTTCATCTTTCTTTTCATTTTCTCTTCTCTTTCTCAAATCATCCTTTGAAGGTATAAATCTCACTAGCTCAAATAGAATATGCTTCAATCTCACATCTCACAATCTCATCTTAGAACCAGAATAGCCAAAGGTCAATCATTCCGTTGACCAACGTTTCAGACAGATCTATAACCCTGGGACATTCTCGGATATGCACAAATAATGATCCAGGGGCTGCTCGTAGTCGTCCCAGCGGTAGGGAAAACACTCATTTAGCCATGAGTCTGGCTGTACATAAAGTACGAACACTCATTTTACCATGAGCCTGGCTGCACTCTGGGTGCATAGAACAACACCTATTTTACCGTAGGCCCAGTTACAAGGCTATTTAGGCATGATTGGAAACTTTTATTTAATTATGAAAACTCTTTCACTTTATTACATTTCTCAAAATCTCTCACCAACTCTCAGTTCACAAAATCTCATTTTTAGTTTCTATAAAAACTATTTCATTCGCATTTCAAAATCTCTCAAACTCATCTCGTTCTCAAATTTTGTGATCTGTAGATTTAGCATCGTTCGCAAAACACTTTTCAAAACACGAATTTGTACATATATATATATATATTGAAAAGGCTCTAAATTATGTAAATCAAAGAGTACTCACTTGACAGACGATGACCAAAAGAACTGGAATTCTGGAAATCCCCCTAAGAGTCTGCTTGTCCTACCGCAGTGCCAAAAACGAATCTAACCACAGACAAAATATAACTACATAAGCAACTCGACAACGCAAAATATTCTATAATTCGCCTATATTATTTATTCTAAAAAAATATTATCGCGCGATAAAAATAACGTTGGAAAAGAAATATACCGGCTCGATAGATTTTAGGTGCTCCAACAACCACTGCAACTACCACAAACTCAGTCGCAATATAACTGAACAATTGATCCAACCTCGCGCTGCCACTGAAATCACAACAACAACGCGATTTAAAAAAACATAACTAAAATCGCACATGCGCACAAATCACATACACAGTCGCACACACTTACATAATCGCACAACACAGAAGTTGAATATAATATACATCGCGTATACCTCACGGAGCCGCTCGAAGAACTGTTAACGTGAAACACCAACCGACGTCGGAATACGCACGAATAAACCGCGACTACCGCCACACACCACTACCCAACAGTCGAAGTCGCCGCCCTTGCTCAAACCACCACACGCAGCTGTACAATCATACGTGAATGCAGACGTGAATACACACACGCACAACGCACATACATATACGATATACGTATAATCGAACCATAAATCGCATATATATATATATATAAATACATGCGCACAGAGAAGTTGCGAATAATCACCGTTCGCCACCGCCAAGTCACCACCGCCATAAACCATTAGAAATCCACTGTCGGAAATCCACTCACGTATAGCTACGCAACCACCTGAATACACCACATACATACGCGAGTACAATCACACACATATATATATATATATATGGACTCGAACAGATACACACACAAGAGCGATACACAAATACACATACCCATATCTCACGCACGCAGCACCCGCGCACAGCCACACACTCCACCGCAAGCCACCTTCTTCCACCATTGTTTGACCACCACACGCAGCCCCTACGCCACACACGACTGCCGCACAACCTCCGATGCTTGGATCCACGCCGATGTCGCACCTCCACGCCACGAACTTCTATTGCTCATTCTGTCACGACCCACGAACTTTAATAGAGTGTAGGGATCCAACGAACAATTTTAGATTGAAAAATAGCAGAAAAGCGTGAATTAACCCAGAGAGTGCATTACTAGCAAATAAAACTCATATCATTTCATTAATAGTTCAAATGTTGCAATACAAGCCCCATGGGCTGATACATATGATAGCCAAAAAACAAAGATAATTAAGAGCAATTCCGAGAGCTCATACTCATGCTCTTCAAAACCTGAAAAGAGTTTTAGAAAAATACATAAGCTATAAAGCTAGGGTGAATTTAATACATGTCCAGCCCACAAGTTTCATGGACAACCAAGATTATCGCCTGCAAGTAAAATCATCTCAGATAACATAGTATGATTGGCTCAATAGCCTCAAAGGTAGTATCACTGACCCATTCCGGTCATTTCAGATTTTCGGCATCTTTCATTCATGAACCTGCAATAAGTGCATATTGATTGCATTGGGTAAACCACCCGAGTAGTATGACTGTCAACCAGTCTCATTCAAACAATCAATTACAGCCTCCACGGTACCAGAAAATAAGGGGAGCTACCCTGCAATTTGCAAAGTGGTATGATATCATCCAATGACCATCTGGTTTGGTCCCAACCTTATAGCCTGTCCTGTATGCATGGTATCTGACCCTGCCCCCAGCATTCGGGCTCTTATCCGTTTTTGACCGTATTTCGTGGCCATGACATGTCCATGCCGAGAATCACATAAAACAGTTTCCACATTATGCTTGTCCATGTATAAAAGGGTTTATCACAAGTTCCCATGATTTCTTTTGCAGGATGTTAACATAATAGATTTTCCCGGCTTAATAGCCAAAAGACATACTTTATCAAATGAGAGAACGAGTAAGCAAAATACGAGTAGGAAGGACATGTACAAAATTCACCTTTTATCTTGGGTTGGTTTCCTTTGGAATTAACACTGCAAATCTGCCAATAAAACATAAGTAATATAATTATAAGCTCTGTTGAACTACTAAGGCTTCTGCTGAACAGAAAGGGTCACAAAAGGGGGGTACTGCCGAACTGAGCTGTCGGTCTAAAGGAAAGTCGGATTGCTCTGACCGACTGGCCGATCTCCTAGTGACACAAGGGACCGAAGGCCTTCTGTCCGAAGGACAGTGGCCGGCTGGCTAATATGGATTCTGGATCGAAGGGTCCGATTGTCGAGCAGGGGGATCCGGGCTAGGGTTTGGCCGAGCAGGGTTCTGCCGAGCTGGCAGACTCTGGGCCGAGCAGGTGGTGAGCTAAAGGACTTCTGCCGAGCTGATAGCTGGCCGAGCAGAAAGTGTCGAACAGCCAGAAGAGCTGTCGGTCTAAGGTTGTGCGGGGATTTGAGCGTTCAGGCAAATGACTGGTCGAAATGGTTTGCAAGGTTAAAATAATGGCTTCTGGAACATTTGCCGACCAATTTGAGGCTTGGCCGACCTAAATGGCCGGATCTTAGGTTAACGTTCTGCCGAGCAGAAAGCACAGCCTTACTACCGAACACTAGCAGCTCAGGAAGAGCTGTGTTGGGTGCTCCGGTTGGTCGAAATGGGTAACAAGGGAATGTGTAAGGCTTTGGGTAAACGCCCGAGCTGTTGGCTGATTAGCCGAGCTGAAAGAGTCAAAGGCGGACATGCCTTTTGTCGAGCAGAAATGTTCTGGCAGATAGGAGGTCGGAGAACATTGTGGAAAGGTCAGCAATGCTTAAGAGATGGTCTCGTATTCCTGTCGAGCTGAAGCAAGCTTAGCCGGAGGTCTATAGGTTCTATCTGAGCCAACTTAGACGAAGGCCGAGCTATCGATCAGTAGCTTTAAGGGTCTGGATTGATTCGGTCTAAGCCAAGGGATGGCTGCCGAGCAAACTGTAGTGCGGCCAAGTCATTGAATGGACTTGCCGAACACAGGAAGACATAGTTTAAGATAAAACGTGACCGGAGGACTAAGGATTTACCTGAGGTCACTAGCTATTCGGGTAGACTTCTGCCGAACAGAGCACTCTGGTGGAAAGCTGGTCCGGACAATGGTTGGGTGGTTCGGTAGGTTCACTGCACTTGGAAAATATTCCAAGTGTTTGAGCCTGGCCGAACAGAAAGACGTCAGCAACAGAGGTTCTCTCACTTTCTCTCTCTAGAATAAGTGCTCAGGAAGAAATGTTGGTGTGGGACTTGAATGCTCCAAAGGGGTGGTATTTATAGGTGTTGGGAGGAGTTTGGGGTGGTAGGTGAGGGCATTTAATGCTGATAGGACATTACCTTAAATCTGCCGAGCTGTCAGGGAAACGTCCCATCAAGGTCAGGCTCTGGCACCTGCGGGTCAGTCTGCAACCTGCGGCTGACTTGTCCCATCCGTGTCAGGCTCAGTCTGGATGGGACTGGACGCTGCTGCTCGGCATAGTTGCTGCCGCGCAGCTAGCACGAGTCCAAAGCGGACGGGCGGGCGGGTTGGCTGTCGGCTGGGCCGACCCGGGGTGGTCCGGCTTGGGCTGCTCGGACAGCCTTTGCTTGGGCTGGTTCCTTTGGGCTTTTGACATTTTTTAAGGATTTTAATGCTCCAACACTAAGGCAAAAAGGCTTAAACATTTAAATATGGACTGAAAATATTTCTAAGAATTAATTAATTAAAGAAATTTTATTATTTTTGGGACGGGGTCTCACGTCCTACCCTCCTTAAAGAAAGTTTGGCCCCCAAACTTGAAATAACTTACTTTTAGAAAACTCACTGACGAGAATAAAAATGAATATACCTCTATTCGAATAATTCCGGGTACTTCTGGTGCATATCGTCATCTTTCTCCCAAGTGGCTTCATTTCCAGACTGGTTCTCCCACCATACTTTGACTAGAGAGATTATCTTGCACTGAAGCTTCTTCTCACGTCGATCTAGAATTTTGACTGTCTTCTCTTCGTAGGATAGATTCTTTTCGATTTCGATTGCGGGTTGTTCTAAGACATGCGATGGGTCTGTTAGATACTTGCGAAGCATAGATACATGGAAAACATCATGCACATTGGCTAACTCTGGTGATAATGCTAAACGATAGGCGAGGAGACCGATTCTCTCGAGAATTTCAAATGGACCAACAAATCTAGGATTTAACTTTCCTCTCTTTCCGAATCTAATGACGCCTTTCATTGGTGATACCTTGAGGAATACCTTATCGCCTTCTTGAAATTCCAATTCTCTGCGATGAGTATCGGCATAGCTTTTTGACGATCCTGGGCTGCTTTTAGTCGATCCTGAATAGTCTTGATCTTCTCGGTGGATTCCTGCACAATTTCTGGTCCTGTCAACTCTGCATTTCCAACTTCTGTGCAATATGATGGTGTCTTGCATCTCTTCCCGTATAGTGCTTCGAATGGTGCCATTCCTATGCTCGCTTGGTAACTGTTGTTGTATGCGAATTCAGCTAGCGGTAGATGCTCTTCCCAGCTCCCTTGGAATTCCAGTGCGCAGGCTCGCAATAAATCTTCCAGTGTCTGAATGGTTCTTTCTGATTGGCCGTCCGTCTAGGGATG
>NMUG010002751.1:0-15580 GCA_002855965.1 Monotropa hypopitys
ATGATGTATAAATGAGTTGACATGACATGACTAAATAAACTAGCACGATACCGTTAAACATGCTATCATGACATGATAAAGTAAATAAAAAGCACAACACGACACAATTAAGTAAATGTATGACACGACACGATACAATTTAAAATAAGACATGACATTGCACGACACACTAAAGTAAATAGAAAGACACACATGACACAATTAAATATTTTGACCGATATAACATGACGCAATTTTAAAAAATACGACACGATAAAATAAATGAATATATACGATACACTTTAAAAAAGTACGACACACTTTATAAAAGTATTACAGACACAACACAACACGACACAAAAATAAATGAACTAGGCCATCACAACACAACACGTTTGACCCCGCGAGGTCCATCCCTTCTTGCCTGTCATTTTCTAAGAAAGCTTCCCACTTTGTATCAAAAGAGTGGTCATCTTCAATGTGTCAAAGCTTTCAACTTGGACCCAGGGTGAAGAGATAAGGTTGGCCAGCCCTCAGAGAGGTGGGTGGGTGGGGACCAGGCCAGCGGTGGGAGGGGGCTGGGACGGGAGTGGGGGTTGGGAATTGGGAGGGGGAAGGCAATTTCTTGAAGATTTGTGAAGAAATATACATTAAGATTAGAAAATAACAGTTCGCTGAGATTCATTTTCAATTGTTGGTGTAAAACAAGTGCACCAAACAGTCAGTCGAACTCCTCTGGTATCTCACTCCCCAGTTCCTTTTCCCAAAAGGGTAGTGGATAGCCGAGTTAACCGATCAAGTAATTAGTTATACAACTTCACTTTGAAGATTTAATGAATTTTAAATTTATGATAAAATTTGTTTTGTTATTTGATTTTAAATGAGTTTTAATCGATTTAAACACGACTCCATCTTCAATATATTAAAATTTTCTCAAGTAATAATCCTAACTACCCAGCTAACTAGTAATTTGTTTGAATTTTTTTGGTAATTTAACATGTTTTAAAAAAATATTCAAACTTGATTTGTTTATATAGTAAACCAATCTTGATGATTGATCCTCAAACAAGTAAATATCAAATGTGGTGGGTTTATTCTGAATTTGCCATGTGTTAAAGGCAAAATTGTATTATCCCAACATCAAACGGCAGCTCGGCACTAGACTGTCACGTCATCAGCATTTTACACTGGAGGATCAGATCAGTCCAGTGCGGCTAGACATTCGTTCAGTGCGAATACCAATTATTCTGTGCGGCATTGCTACATCCCCAGTTGATACAGCCAGACGTGTGTCCAACAGTGCCTGCACTACGGATTAGGTTTGCCCTGTGTGGCTAATATCCCGTTAGATGGGCAGGTGGCTGTTCGAGGACACATGAGCAGGATCATGGGAGATACAGCTAGTCAAGTATCATACCCAGTATCTTCGCTGTGTGGATTATGCTAGCCATGTGCAGCTAGCATCCCCGCAGCATAGAGAACAGTCTTACAGAACAGCACATGCCAGATCAGGTATGGTGCAGCTGAGCACATGCCCCAACAGCGTCCGCTGTGCGGATTAGGTCGCCATGTGCGACCGACATCCACCAGCGTGACATCCAATAGACCAGTGCAGAAAGGGGTGGCAGACGAGGCGTCCACATGTTAGTCAGCCAGAGATCGGTGGACGGCACGCGTATCAGACTTCCTCTTCCCAAAGGAATATTTGGAGTTTTGAGAACAGTAAAAGGTGTGCCGACATTCTCTTTTGTCGGAGAATGTGGCTGACATCTGACAGATTGCAGCAGACTCAAGAAAAAGGGACTAAGAGTCCTAGGAAGATATTGTTTCCAGCAAGAAGCTGGAAACCCGGAAGGCATGAGTATATAAGCAAGAATTCAACCACCGGTGAACAGTATATGTCATGTTGCTCTCAAACTCTCTTTGTGCTTACAGTTTTCTGCTCTCTTCGATCAGGACTAACTTAGTCATCGGAGATCCTTCTGCCCGCTAGAGACGGGAGGTCCTCTATCAGCTTTCTATAAGCGCAGGGATAGAAAGAGTTGGAGCAACTTGACAGAGTGTTCAAAGAATCCAGATATTCAGGTGTTTACCGGCAAGGGTAGTACAAACGTATTTTACCCTTACACAATTGACGACGTCTGTGGGAAATCCACTCCCATAAGGAAAAAAAGCAATCCAGAGCTCAGTACCAGGCTAGAAGAGATGACGAACCACGGAAAGAAAACCCCCAGTATTGTCGAAAAGGAGACCGAGAAGGAAATGCGTCCATAAGCCACTCTTTCTGACCCTCCTTCGGCATCCAGAAAGGTCACCAACAACCAGTCACGTCTCTTGGATACTCGTAGAGGTGTTCCCAACCTGGGAGGGACATCCAAAGTCCCTGCTAGAGGCGCTGGGGACCCACTGAGGATCCATGATGATGTCTCAAAGGATCAGCGCTACGACGATAGGGAGATGGAGTACTCCCAGGAAGGAGACAGTCAGTCTCGCTCTCAATACTCTCGATCACCACCCAGGTCCAAGTCGATCAGAGACGAGGACTTGACAGAGATCATCAGGACGCAAAACCAGGTGATTCAGCGCTTGGAGTTGCAGGTAGCCAGACTGTCCAAACAGCCCCAGGAAAGGCAGAGGCCCGTTGGCCATCGACAATAGCGTTCAGAGGCTCCTCAGATGAGCCAGGCCCGAAAGGATCTCCCTTGCCCTTCTGGAAACCAAGCGACAATGCCAGAATGAACAAGGAGGACCCACCAGCAGGATCTCCCCATTGACCTCATACTCTAATTCCATCATTCTACTCTACTTCTATAGAATAAGAACTATCTCCTTACGCATACTAATAATTCGTATAGTTATATTGGGTGTTAAAATTTTCCATAAAATATCCTAAATATCAATTCTCCTCTCAACTGGTACTACTCCGAAAATAGTTGCCATTTTCAAATGACCAAAGGCATCTTGCCAACTCAACATCTGACCGTTTAGATTTAACATACTAAATTACTTTCTATTCATCTTAAATTCTCATTACATTAACCACTCTTTCTCTAATTCTCTTAACTAAATCTTAATATAATTAGGATATAGAATATCCTTAACTCTAACGTATAAAATCTCTTACATTTCCAAACAAAAATAACACATAATTCTCCTACTCCTCCCACTCTCCCAACTGCAATCTAATACTCTATATATTTTTTCATGATTGCAATAACTCTATCAACATCTCTTACTACCAGTATATTCTCCCAACTTGTGGTTAATTTTCTTCTCTTTTCCTGGGCTAGCCAATGCCACATTCTCTTATTATTTTATATTTCAATCTCGTTATCAAAATAAATAATACTCTACCACAATTAATAGTTGACCATATATGCTAACCTCAATCAAAATTTATCTTTAACTTATTAATACCTTATGGTCTAATACCAACTCTACCTTTGACAACTCTAACCACCACACTCCTAAGAAGAATCACATATTTTCAATTAATTTGCCCAAACTTCCAACCAGAAGATACGGTGATCAAGTGCTCTTCCAATCAGACCTAAGGGTAATCTAATGGATACACACAACCTTCTCTTCTATCCACCCATCTACACGGTCGAGGTTATTAAACCTAGGCTCTGGTACTAAAACTGTCATGCCCCGTTCCAGCACGACAAAATAGATGACGGTACGGACACGGTCATGTGACAAAACAACAGTTTCCCTTACGATAATATAAAATGACCATATGTTTTAATTGAATTATTTTTCCACATTTATTTTATCCATTTTCTCTCTTTCTCTTTTAATCTTTTACTCAAAATGACCAACTGGCATAACACAAATATCCCAAGCACTCAAATAAAAAGATAACAGAAATAAAATCAATAGTAAAACTGGTGACGACCAAAATCTCCTCTAAAAGCTCCAAACTCTGACTCTATAGTGGACCAATACTAGCTATCCCAATCTGGATTTTACAATGTAATGAACAAAGAAAATTCAGGAGTTTATTAGTTACAATAATATTTGCAATAATCTGAAATAAATAGATGCTACACATGTGATATAAGCATGGTGTATCAAATCACAAGTAGTCCAACAATGGTATCTAAATGGTACATCCAATGAAAATAGGAGATAGATATTGTAGGAACCTAAGAAAATATCAACTGACCGACGGACCACATGAGCTTAACGTCGGTCCGGCTTAACACGGGAAGGGAAGCTTCAGCGAACGTTCAGGGGTCAGGCCGGCGGTAGAGTTCCACGATGCTCCTGTCGGCCCAAGACCCTGGGGCTTTGGCATTGTCTCGGGGACAGCAACCTTTTTGGTCTGACACGCATGGTACCCGTTTGCAGCCGAATCCTCCTCGAGTACAGTGCCCTGGGATCTCCGCGTACTATACCAACGCACGGGGGCCGACATATCAGCTTTATCGTGTCCCGATGTAATTGGGCGGCGTGGTTGTCTGCCACGTGCCTACATGTTCGGTCAGTCTCTCTGCCCAAGGCAACTTTTCCCGACAGGACGCGCGCCGAAGCGCGTAGTGGCGACGTGCCGTGGCCCTATAAATATGGGATTTGGAGCTAGAGAAAGGTACACAACTCTTGCTACCCGAAACTCTGTCCATTTGACTTTCTCTCTCTAGAATCCTCGCCTGACTTTATCATCGGAGGGTTCACCGGCGACTCCGGCCGGTAGCCTAACGTTTGTTCCTTGTGCAGCCAGGTTGGGAGCTCATCTGTTTGGACCGACAGTCATACTCGCAGGGCAGGAAAGACAAACCCACCACTTCAATTGACGATTCTGCTGGGAAAGTCTTTCTCAAACACTTTGATCTACACTGCAAACTCGAATATGGCCTCCAAAGACCGAAATTCCAAGGACAATCAGTCTGAGGATAGGAGGAACAAAGGAAAAGAGGTGGTCCGAGCAGGAGACTCTTCCCTCAGAACTCCTGAGCGCACCCGTGCCGACGTGAGCATTCGCTCCAGCGAATATCCATCCCCCCGGCCAATCTCACCACAAGACAGTACATCCGCAAGCTGGAGGGAGACTTGGGCCGAAGGGATCAACAGATAGACGATCTCAGGCACGAGATGATTCTCTTGCAAAAGGCCACGGAGAAAAGGAAAGAAACACCGGCACCCATCCATGCTGAAGACAATCGAGAATATCAAGAGCCTTCTCAGAGCAGGAGCAGGTCAAACCAGGAAAGGACCTCGGCATTGAACAGGCTGGGGAGACGAGAAGAAGAGGTCCCTGTCCGGAGGAGGGCCGACGAGGACCGACATGTCAGGCGTAGGGCCTCGCCTCCTCGGCACAGGGATGAGCGTTCGGCCTCGAACAACAGGCCCCCAGTGTTTGATCGCCTTGGCCCGAATGCCGTCTCGGCAGTCCAGAGAAACCGTCAGGCTCGAGAGCGGTCACCTCCCAGGCGTCGCAGGCACAACGGTCAGGAGGGCAGCCACTACTCGGAGCAAAAAGTCACCCAACGGTCACGACAACAGGAGGACGACCGACACGAAAGACTGGTGTGCTCACCATTCACCTTTAACATTGAAAGAGAAAGGCCTCCTGTCGGCTTTTCAGCCCCCAAGTTCAACAAGTACGACCCACAAACCGATTCCTACACTCATCTAGTCCACTATCGACAGATGATGTCACTCTACTCCAACGACGACGCGTTAATGTGTAAGATGTTCCCCTCAAGCTTGGGGTATGTCGGACTCCTCTGGTTCGACCGACTACCGAAGGGGTCCATTGCCTCATGGAGGGATCTCTCTTCGGTCTTCCTAGACCGTTTTGTTACCAGTTCAAAGCCGAAGAAGGAGGTGGATTCCCTGCTCGGTCTTAGACGAGACAGGTCTGAATCCCTGCGCCAATACGCAGCCCGATATTGGGATCTCTATAACAAAATTGATGAATGTGACCAGAAGATAGCTGTTACTTCCTTCAAGCTCGGGCTAGATCACACCAGCCGAGAATTTGAAGACCTTATGCTCTTCCCCCCTACCACCATGAATGAGCTCATGGCCAGGATTGAACTGCATGCCAAGCTGGAGGAAGCAAAAGCGGAAAGGAGCAAATCAGAGGATCGTGTCGGTAACCAAAGCAGCGCCCCAACGGCTAGGCGAAGGAAGGCAAATACCGTACAGATGGGAGACCGACGAGCACCTAAGCCTTACGAATTTGTCGCTCACACGACGGTATTCAAGGAGCCACTCTACATTTTGATCCGGAAGATTGAGAAAGAGCCATGGTTTCGATGGCCGGAGCGTCGGCTGGGAGCTCCAAGGAAACACAATGACAAATTCAGATGTTCCTACCACAGGGAAAAGGGCCACCTGACGGCCAGCTGCTGAGCATACAAAGATTTCCTTGAGGAAATGGTAACGGTCGGGCATCTGAAGGAATACGTCGACAACACTAAGACGGCGGCCGAAGCGGAAAAAGATGAGCAGAAAGAGGAGATCAGAACAATCAATGTGATCCACGGCATGATGGATCGCAGCCGAGAAGATAGGCTGCATGCCGAACTGAAGCAGAAGGCCGCATCGGATGTCATGACGGTCCAGCCAGGGCCGAAGAAGCCCACAACAACTTCAAAACACTCCATCTCCTTCTCTGATAGCGATTCTGACAAGGTGCAACACCCCCACGACGACGCTTTGGTCGTAACCCTCCGCATCGGTCCATGCAACGTCCGGAGGATCCTTGTGGATCTCGGTAGTTCCGCCGACGTGATGTACTACCCCCTATTGAAGAAGCTAGGATTCAAGGAAACTGACCTCGAGCCAACCGACGTGCCTCTCGTCGGATTCAATGCGGCATCTGTCTGGCCTCTTGGCAAGATAGTGCTCCCAGTATTGGTCGGCTTGGTCACCACGAACATAGAGTTTGTAGTGGTGGATGTCCCATCCCCCTACAATGCCATCCTGGGCCGAACCTGGGTCCATGGCATCAAAGGGGTAGCCTCAACCTATCATCAGGTCATCAAGTACATCGGCAGCAGGGGAGTGAAAGAGCTCCGAGGAGATCAAACGGCAGCCAAGCAATGTTATATCGCTACCGTCAAAGGAAAGGTAACCCCCGAACAAATCCATTGGGTGGAGGTTCCGGATCAGACGATGCTTGAGGACGTCGGTACAAGTGCTTCCGACAAATCAGTGGAAGACCTTGTGACCGTACCTCTGAGCACCGATGATCCTGAACGCTTCTTTCTTATCGGTTCATCTTTGACCGATGCCGAGCAAGCCGAGATGGTGGATTTGCTCAAGAGGAACCTGGAAGTATTTTTCTGGACGCCGTATGAGATGTCGGGCGTTGACCCCTCCTTCATCAGCAATCACCTTAATGTACGGCCAGACCATAAGCCAGTTGTGGAGAAGCCCAGACGGTCGGCTGTATCTCATATCGACGCCGTCATTGAAGAAGTTGATCGACTAAAGGAGGTAGAGGCCATCAGGGAGGTCCACTACCCTACATGACTAGCAAATACGGTGGTCGTTAAGAAGAAGACTGGAAAGTGGAGGGTCTGTGTCGATTACACAAACCTCAATGATGCTTGTCCAAAGGATAGCTTTCCTGTGCCGAGAATAGACCAACTGGTGGACTCAACCGCAGGACATCCCCAGATGAGTTTTATGGACGCCTACCGGGGCTACCACCAGATAGCCATGTTCGGCCCGGACCAGGAGAAGACAGCCTTCATCTCCCCTCGTGGAATATTCTTCTACCGGGTAATGCCGTTCGGTCTCAAGAATGCCGGAGCAACCTACCAGCGGATGGTAACCAAAATGTTCAGTGCCGAGCTGGGAGGTACGGTGGAAGCCTACATTGACGACATGGTGGTTAAAAGCAATGTAGAGAACCATCACCCGAGTGACCTTCAACACGTGTTTGACATTCTGAAGAAGCACCAGCTACGCCTCAACGCTTCAAAGTGCGCTTTTGGCATTAGCTCCGGCAAATTCCTAGGGTACTTGGTTACGCGCCGGGGCATTGAGGCCGACCCACTGCAGATCTCCGCAATCCAACGTTTGGGAGACCCAAGAACTTTGAAAGAAGTCCAGAAGCTGGCCGGCATGGCGGCAGCCCTCAACCGATTCATAAGTCGGTCTTAGGATAAATGCCGTCCATTCTACGAAGTTCTCAGGAAGAATAGTCGTCGACATTTCGAGTGGACCGATGAATGCAAACAGGCGCTCGGCAATTTGAAAACGTATCTCTCGTCGGCACCCCTACTGGCAAAGCCGAAGGAAGGGGAGGAACTCTACCTCTATCTGGCCATCATGCCCCATGCAGTCAGTTCGGCATTGGTACGGCAAGAGGGACAGGAGCAACTCCCGGTTTATTTTTCTAGCAAATCATTGATCGGCGCCGAGACAAGGTATCTTCCACTTGAAAAGCTTGTTTTTGCTCGAATCATTACCTCCAGGAAGCTTGCACCATACTTTCAGGCCCACACCATCATCGTCCTGACCGAGTTCCCATTACGGTCGCTCCTTCACCGAGCCGATCTGTCAGGAAGAATAACCAAGTGGGCCATGGAGTTAGCGAATTTCGACGTAAAGTACCAGCCAAGGACGACCATCAAAGGATAGATCATTGCCGACTTCATTGCAGAGTACTCACCCAGACCGGACCATCCATCTCCCAACGTCCAGGTGCTGGGCGCCGACGGTATAAACGTGTCAGAAGCACAGAAGGGGACCGTGGCAGACTCTTGGAAGTAATTCGTAGACGGAGCCTCAAATAGCCGTGGTAGCGGCGCTGGAATAGTGTTGATCTCTTTTGACGACCTTATTCACGAACATTCGCTCCGGCTCAATTTCAGTGCCTCCAACAACGAGGCAGAATACGAAGCCCTGCTTGCCGGACTGGCCGCCGCCGAAGAGCTCAAGATTCATAGCCTGGCCGTCTTCAGCGATTCCCAACTAGTCATTAACCAAGTCACCGGAGAGTACGAATGCCGGGACGACTGAATGAGAAAATACATGGAAAGGGCCAGGAGCATGATATTAGGGTTGTCCGAACATCAGCATCCAACAGATCAAAAGAGAGCAGAATGCACACGCCGATGCACTGGTAGGAGTTGCGTCGGCAACAGAAGCAAGGGAACACAGAACAATAAGCGTGGAGAGTTTGAACCGTCCAAGCATTGAACCGCCCGTGGAAGGGCAGGTTTTCTACATCAACCAGGGGCCGAGCTGGATCGACCCGATTGTTGCCTACCTTAAGGATGGATCTTTGCCGATGGACAAAAAGATTGCCCATCAAATTATCCACAAATCCGCTCGGTACTGGTTATCGCCGGACAGCAAACTATATAAGAAATCATTCTCCGGGCCGCACCTTCTTTGTGTGCACCCCACATTAACCGAAGGAATTCTACATGAACTTCACGCCGGCAGTTGTGGAGCACACACAGGGGGGAGATCATTGGCCCATCGTGCAATCTCTCAGGGCTACTGGTGGCCGAAGATGATGGAGGAGGCCGAGCAACTTGTGAAGAAGTGCGACCCGTGCCAAAGGTTCTCTCCTATCATCCGACAGCCCACCGAAGAGCTCACTCCTCTGACCAGCCCTTGGCCGTTTGTACAGTGGGGCTTAGACATTGTTGGAAAACTGCCGACAGCACCAGGGGGATTTAAATTTCTCATAACGGCCACGGACTACTTTTCCAAATGGGTCGAGGCCGAACCACTGGTTACAATCGAAGACAAAGACGTGAAGAGATTCGCTTGGAGAAACATAGTCTCCCGCTTCGGCGTGCCCTATGCTTTTGTGTCGGACAACGGCACTCAGTTTGTCGGCGATCTATTCACCAATTTCTGTGTCGAGCACAGAATTAAGTTCTACAATTCAACGCCACATTATCCTCAGGGTAATGGACAGGCCGAAGCCTCGAACAAAACGGTCGGCAACGGCATTAAAAAGAGACTAGAAGCTGTCAAAGGCAGATGGGCCGAAGAGTTGCACAGTGTGCTCTGGGCCTACCGGACAACGCCTAGAAGATCTACTGGCCAGACCCCATTCTCCCTGGCCTTTGGCATGGAAGCCGTCATCCCGCTGGAGTCCGGACTTCCAACCATTAGAACTCAGTCTTTTAACGAAGAAGCCAACAGTACGGCCATTGCAAAGGATCTTGACTTGGCCGAAGAAAGAAGGGATTCGGTCAGAATTCGCGTAGCAGCCTACCAGCAAGGAATGGCCAAATCCTTCAACCGGTCGGTTCGGCCAAGAACATTTAAAAAGGATGACCTAGTCCTCCGGAAGGTCGTCGGCAACAAGAAAAAGAGCTCTGATGGAAAGCTTGGCCCTAATTGGGAGGGGCCGTATCGAATCACTGATCAAGTGGGTACAGGGGCTAACAGACTTGAGGGGATTGACGGCACGGCGATACCTCGTCCCTGGAATGCCACGAACTTAAGAAGATACTATCACTAATTGTAATGAATGGCCGAAGTGCCTTAATGAAATTTCTGTTCTGATCAAACGTTGTCTACAGTTGCCAATTATCCTCAAAATTGAGCACCCCGTCGGTGGCATTGCCGACGGGTCGGTGGTAGAACCGAAATTTGGTAGGCATCTGGTAGAAATACCGGAGAGCTGATACGGTTGCCAATTATCCTCAAAATTGAGCACCCCGTCGGTGGCATTGCCGACGGGTCGGTGGTAGAACCAAAATTTGGTAGGCATCCGGTAGAAATACCGGAGAGCTGATACGGTTGTCAATTATCCTCAAAATTGAGCACCCCGTCGGTGGCATTGTCGACGGGTCGGAGGTAGAGCCGAAATTTGGTAGGAATCCGGTAGAAATACCGGAGAGCTGATATGGTTGCCATCTGGTATGAGTACCGGAGAACCAACACTCGCAAAATATCCTCGAAGTAAAAATAAAAACCGCTACTTATCTAGCCAAACTGAGGAAAAAGCAAAAGTTGGAATTATACATAAAAAAGGCACAGTACGGTCAAAAGAAAGAAAAATATTACAACAGGCCACATGCCGGCCGAAGAACAAAAAAGAAGAAGGACGAGAACATCACGTCTCGGTCGGGGGATCAACAACGTCCTCATCAACCTCAACCGGCAGGCATCCCGGAGTCAGGAGCGAAGAAGACTCTGGAATCGAGTTCATGACGGCCAGGTCGCCCTTGTTACCGGCATTCCGGAGCGCAAGAAGCCAGCCCTTCTTAAAAGCTCTTTCTCGAATCTTCTCGACCTGTTCCGAATATATCTGCTCAGCCTCATCATAGCCGAGGTTGAAATTGATCTTCTCCATCTCGATCAGTTCGGCAGCATGTGCAGTTTTGATAGCCTTCAGGTCGGCAGTATGCTGGGCCTTAAGAGATTCAACCTCGGTCGTGAGACGTGTATTGTCGGCCCGAAGTTTCTCGTCTTCGGCCTTCAGTTTGGCCATCTCTTCAGCCTTCCCGGCCAGCATAATACCGGCATCCTTTAGGCGACCGTCCAACAAGGCGATGTGCTCGTGAGCCGACGTGAGCTTCGCAATCGCCTCAGTACAGTTGTTTCTGCTGAGAGAGTAAGATGAGAGGCAGCGGGAGAGCCTTTCCTCCAAGCCAACCATATGGGTCATCACCTGAAAAGAGCAGACCGACGTGTTAATCATCGGCAGCTTGCAAAGTAGTAAGAAAGCAATCCGTACCTGACCCTGGTACATGGCCAGGCTCTTGAAGCAGGCCCTCAGGCTGTTCGGTAGGGCCGCGATATCTTTCGGCAGGGAAAATGCCTGCATCAACGCCAGCATCACTTCGGCGGACTCTGTCACGCTGTCATGAAAGGTGGGTCGTACATCTCCGAAAACGAGATCAGGAACCCACGGCTCGGCCGGAGCCACATGCTCAGTAGAAGTAGTAGGTGTTGGGTCTTCCACGACTTTCCTCTTTCGATCGGCTGGAGACGCCTTGGCCAAAGTTTCCACCACCGTCACCGCCACCGCTGAAGAGGTTTGGGGTACCGTGGGTACCGTCGGCAACTCCGCCCCAGTCGATGCCACCTGCGCTGCAGCATTAGTCTTCTGCTGAACCTACCTCGACGACCTCAGCACGGTGGCAGGGCCCTTCTTCTTGTCGGCCAAATTGATAGGTTTGCGGTCGTATTTTGACATCTCTGGCTCTTGTACTGCTGTCGGCTGGCTTGTTTCAGAAGAGGAAGCCTCACCGTGAGCTCGAGATTCAAGGGTGTGGGTGTAAGAAGGGATGTAATCCAAAAGCGCCGGAGCGTAGCGTCTGTCGGCAGAAAGTGCTAAGGCCTTGTTGACTCTGCCCAAATCCGCCTCTAGCTTCAACGACGACACTTTAGACGGATCTGCACGAATAAGCATGTCAGCAGAAAGAAATTGAGAATCAAATTAGAATTCGATTGGCTTACCCAAATCACCGACGGCACGAGGGATGGGATGCTCATTGTCCAACGGCTCAAAATTGCCGGACACTACCATATAATCACCGGCATACTTGTCCGAATCCGGCAGACCAAGAATAATCTTTTCAAGCCTAGGCCGTCGGCCCAAGTAGTACTTATCCGACATCTTATTGAAGCCAATGCAGTATTGGCCAAAGATGTCCTCGAATGTGAGAGGTTCGCTCAGCCTCTCGTTCAGCTTGATCACCCCCATCAGGATGCGAAAGGTGTTGACCGTCACCTGTGACGGTGTCAGTTCCAATTCGGAGAAGAATCGGCATAGAAGGGGATGCAGGGGGAATCTGACCCCTCCCTCTATGACGGCCAGTATGGGGATGTGGATATGCGCCGGGCCGGGCTCTAGTTTGTCTTGTGTGGCCAAGGAAATTTGCACGTCAGCAGGAATGGCATACTCCTCCCGGAAGACCCTGACTGCGGTGCCGGAAGCCAGACGGATCCGAAATTTGTTCGACCGTTTGGGAGGCATCTGAGAAAGAGTTAAGAAATCCCATCAGTTGCGTCGGTAATATCGAATCCGTCGGCACAAATTGAAATAAAACAGGAAATGCTTGGGCATCCAGCCCAAGGAGCGATCCACAATCTAATGTAGCATCGTGGAGGCTTGAAGGACATTTTGGTGCGCGGCAATGCTTCCAGTGCACCACCGCGGAACCACCGCAAGTTTGCCCAGTCCCGTTTGCAAAATGTCCAAAAATAGGGTCCAAATGAGAAAACAGAAGGATGCAAGGCAAATGACAGGGATCGCGATGCATACCTACGAAGATTGAAGAGATCTGGACCTCGAAGATGCCAAGGGAGACGGGCTGCTGATTGGATCGATGCAAGGACAAACGGAAAGCTTAGAGGGCAAACCCTCCTTCCCTCCCAGAGTCCAGTATTTATAGGGGAGGGAAGACAAAGGGTAGTGGACCGATACCTCGGGAGTCACGCGGCTCGTGCGAAGCGTCGCGTCAGACATGGCACCGACCAACGGAGAGCGGCCACGTGTCCACAGCATATTCAAATAACGGATGGATTCTCGGGGCTCGCGCCAGCGTGCGCCAAATGTCGGATCAGCCGACAGGACTACCAATGGCATGCTGACGCGTGGCATTCCATTTAATGCGCGTCGTCAGCTTTATCAGAAACGACAGCGGCACACGCTAAACGTCAAATCGGCAAGCGTACGGTCCAATCCGACGTGGACACGTGTCGCCGTACGTGTCAATATCCAGAGTAATGATGGGGAATATCTTCCACTGCACGCCAGCCGACCAAGCTGTCTACCGACGCACGAGGACTTCACCGATCAACCTTGCCTCGGCCAGCCGACGCAAAGGTTGAGGGGCTATTGTAGGAACCTAAGAAAATATCAACTGACCGACGGACCGCATGAGCTTAACGTCGGTCCGTCTTAACATGGGAAGGGAAGCTTCAGCGAACGTTCAGGGGTCAGGCCGGCGGTAGAGTTCCACGATGCTCCCGTCGGCCCAAGACCCTGGGGCTTCGGCATTGTCTCGGGGATAGCAACCTTTTTGGTCTGACACGCATGGTACCTGTTCGCAGCCGAATCCTCCTCGAGTACAGTTGTTGATACCCTATTTTTGCTCACCACCCGAAGTCAATCAAGTCAAGGCCAGAATAAATCAGTCAAATTCAGAACCGGCCGAATCAGACTCAGAACAGATCAAAACGCATTCCCGGCATGTCTGAACTTTCTCACAAGCAAGACTGGCAACAAACACGGACGACTTATCAATGAACAAACGTTGGCAAAATGTCAAAGAACATTTCTCCAAAGTCAGATTTTGAAAACGACATGCGGTTTGCGACAAACGGTAAATAGATACCGAAGAAGCCGACACACGACATGCACTCCAGGCCAGTATCAACAGAAACTCACGTGAATGTCCGAAATTCAATCTCTCAATGGAAATTCGACTGCAAAATCATTACTGAGATATCTGCATGATCACCAATGCCATCGGGTGAAAATACGGGATTTATTCGGATCCGAACGTCATTACGTTCGGAGCATCAAGGAATGACAAGTCGACATCGAAAATGTGCAAACCGATTTTTCATGGAGTCTTGACGAAGAGACAGAGATTTACTGCAAGTCAGTTTCTGCAAATTATCTCACGATGGTGAAACGAGCACAGTCCGAGATATTCTGTGTGAAGAGAAAGGGTCGGAAAATAAGCGGCTCTTGAAGAATCGTCCGATTTCAGCGGCGACAATTTTAAAATTCATGATTCAAGCCAATGAAAATTGCGACAACATCAATTTCTTCAGCAACGGGACCCGCGACGCCACAAAGCAGGCAGCTCGGAGAGTTCCAGTTCAGAGCAGTGCAGTATATGAAAATAAATGAAAATTAAAAGGAAATCCTCCCTAAAATAGGGAAAGGATGTTTGGAATTCGAATACATCATCCAAAACCAGCCAAAAGTGTTCCAAACCACCCCAGCTCCCATCCAAAGGGAGCTGGTCAATGATGACGTCACTGTCGCACCTATAGGTGCGACAGCGTCCTATAAAAACAGGCCACTCCTTGGCCATTTGGAAGGAGGATCCATAGGTGCAAAATCCCTGCCCAACACTCTCTCAACATTCTGTTCCGAACAGAATACCTTTGCCATTTCCAAATATCACCATACCTAGCCTAAATCATGTCCAAACTCTTCTAAAATCATCCTAGCCATTTCTCATCCACCCAAAACTCCTCAAATCAGTCCTCACATACTAAATCCATCAACCAAAAACCCAAATCCTCAAATCCAAAATCCAAACAACCAAACAAACCATTTCCGATAAGCCGAAAAATCATACCGACTAGCCGAACCTCTGCCAAAATTTCGTCAAACCATCCATTCTTCATTTAAATTTTACATTTTAGATCATTGTATAGAAGTTCTTATTTTATTTTAGGAAAGTCCCGGTTACCGTTTCGGGATTATAGTCTCGTATTAGTAGGGGCGGCGCCCGAATACTATACGTTATTATAATCGTACGAATCGAAATCGGCGAACTTATCCTCCACTGATTTGTTATTCCGTCAAGGTATATGAATACATATTTCTTTTCAATCGCAGCGATGTAATCTCATTTTAAGAATTGATCTTAACATTCATATATTAAGGAATCAATCTTCTAACTTTCAAAGTGGAGATACA
>NMUG010002752.1:0-15580 GCA_002855965.1 Monotropa hypopitys
TATTGGTTAAATTGAGTGTATGCATAGAGAAATGTGGCCATGCTCATTGGTAAAATTGAGTGTACGCATAGGGAAGTGCGACCATACTCATTGGTAAAATTGAGTGTACGTACAAAATGTACGGCTATGATTATTGGTGAAATCCTTGAAATGGAAAGGTGGAATTTGGAATCTATCAAATGAAACATACAAATTGTATGACTGTGATTACTGGTGATATTGTGTGAATGTGAATCCTTGGAACAGAAAAAAATGTGGAAATCAAATCAAATCTGGGAATCTGTTGTGAATAAATGAGTAATGTACAAGAGAAGAAATGGGTTGCTGTGAGTTATATATATATATTTATATATGAACGGAAGTAAAGAGAAGTAAAAGAATTATAAGAAGACTATTACTTCTCTTATTTATGCACTTCTTTAGTATTCATCAGCCGTCGTCGCTGATGCACGTTTGTGCCTTTCTTTTTAGGTGTTGAAGGCTAGAGTTCAGTCGAGTCCAACTGCAGTCTAGTTTGTCAGTGTTGTAGTAGCAGAGCGAGTCTTTTATTTATCTTTTTATTGTATTTGAGATGATGTTTAGCTCACCTTGAGTCTGCTTTTTAGATTGTTCAGAGTTGAGTTGTGTTGTAGCAGTGGTGCAGTTGAGTTGTAGTGGAGTTTTATCGAACATGTTATCCAGGAGTTTTTTTTATTTATTTTGAGTCTGTATCATCTGAGATTTATAATCAGATCAGAGTTTTTATTTCAGTTGTCGTGTAGTGGGTTGTGTTTAGTTGATGCTATCGGCACATGTCATCTTTGGATAGTTGGCTTTACAGTTATCAGGGATGATACTTGACATCCACGGCCTAGGGTACGTCCACTTTCCTTACAATAATAAGGGTTCCACTAAAAATAGATTTCCTTAGTGGTGGTAACCAAACCTTACAAATTTTGCCTTGAGCTATTTCCGGGCAAGCTCCTAGCCTTGTGAATCTTGCGGGCGTTTACTAACCTTTGCCTTGAAAAGCTTCCAGGTGCTCTCCAACCTTGAGTGCTTCCGGGTGACTCGAACCTTGAGGGCTTTCAGGTGCCTCAAACCTTTGCTAGCCTTCCGGGTGACAAACTACCTTCTTTGCAAGTCTTCTTCTCCAAAGAGCTTGACTTTAATATAAGTGAAATGTAGAAATGAACTTGAGGAAGACAAACCCTCCCTCTTACAAATGAAGCTTACAAACTCTCTCTAATACAATCTACAAGTGAAGTAAAGAACTCTCAAATAAATATTTACAAGGTGAAATTCAAGGGAGATATATATAGAGAGATTTGAGAGAGATTCTAGAGAGATATCAATATATCAAGTGTAAGAGAATTCTCTTGGGGTATTAGGGACCCCAACACATGTTTATATAACCACACATAAGAAACTAATCATTTATAGCCGTTGGGTGGCATTGTGGTAAATTAATACAACTTAAAAATAGTTTTCTGCACATTTTACACAGGCCGGTATGCAACCGGTATGTGACCGGTATGTCGGTTAGACATAAAATGTGTTTTATTTGAAGAGCAAAACCTACTGGACGATTTTGACAAAAACCGGTATACCAGGCGGTATACCGGTAGGTATAAAAATGTGAGATTATGGCCAGCCCAACCCTACTGCCCAAAAAATGCGAAGACCGGTATGCCGACCGGTGTATCGGTTGGGGTACCGATTGGCTTGTAGGATTCTGTGCAACTCAGAATGTGCTAAGGCTTGGTCCCTTAACTTGGTAAAATGATTTTTTACAATTTTAGTGAAGAACATGACTTAGAAAAAATATAAGTATAAAAATCCTTTTAAGCATAAACATTTTCTAAGTATTTTTAAAAACATGTAGCATGTCCGAAAATCAAACTAAGACAATTTAACATACAAGGGACGTGAGGAAAGTATTTCAAAGATATTTAAACTTTGTTAGCATATTTCCTTAGCCTTTATGAAATCATTTGATAGAAACACAAGGATATAAACATTTTCAAGCTTTAGAACCAATTTCTTTGAGTTAATAGATTTTCAATCTTTTAAGCATACTTCAAGAAATTTGAAATCATTTTTATCATATACAAAATTTGTGGGATAAAATCATTTAAAACACATCATCAAAAACTTAGGGTCAGCAGAGGGGAATGGATGTGGGGCCTCCGGGCCACCCAACACGCGTCCAATTCAACCCGAATCATTCCGATTTCAACCATCTCATCAAAATGAAGGTCTAACTTCAAAGAATTTACCAATTCATCAATAAGTGAAGATTTTGGGATTTTAAATCGACCAAAAATCTTTAAAATGGAATTAAATTTCTGAAATTTGATTCATAAAATTCTCAACCGTTACAGGCTAGGAGGGTCGAGTGGGGTTATTTGCCTATGATCCCTCCCTTTTAACCCTGCCTCACTAGAATCTGGTGCCTCATCCTAGCGGTCGGGAACCCCATATTGAACCACATGTCGTTATTCCCATCATTCAAATAGTCGTTTTTCATGTTAATTCCATGGTTCATTGTTTAAGTAAATACGCATGCTTGCCTTTCCCATTTTTTTCAAAATCAATCAATAGTTGATAATGCAATCATGCTTATAAGTAATACATTATGGTTTTAAAAAAATCATTTCTAGCATCATTGGAATTAAAATTAAGTAATCAAGTCATGTTCAAGACTCACCTATGGTGTGATTGAGAAATCTACAACAAATCGAAGCCTATCAAAATACGTAACGTTAACGAGCTTAGTACATATTCGATGCTTGATTTCCGATTGACAGTATACAATTCCTGGGTCGCGTTATGGCTAGGAGGGTCGAATCGGCCTACTCGACTTCCGATAGGCCCAATGGCCAAAGTTTGGGTCATAATTTAGGTTGCGGATGCACCAAATTATGCCCGAGGGTGAGCAAAGTAATCCCAAAAGGTACAATCAGTGATGCGGGGGTGTCGTGGGAAGAGAGTGCCAGACACTGGAGCAGATCGGTCTGGGAAGCAGCTTTGCTTCCGGTCAACCGGCCAGTCGATCAGTTGAGCGACCGGAGTGCACACATAGTAGTTTGTGCAATTGCAGAATCGGTAATGGGAGCTCGTTTAGAGCTCTGTAAACGCACATTTCAGCCTAGTTTAGGTCCGAAATTGGTTCTAAACTTCACCTACAACCTTATATACCATTTAGATTGGGATTTTGAAGGTCAAAACAAAGATTTAAAGAAGTTTAGAATTCGAAATGCCAATAAAATTTGACTCAGGAGCAGAAATTAATATTTCCATGACTCCCTCTTAGTTCATAGGAGTATGAGGTATGAAAGAATCATATTAGGACATAAATTCTTGAAGAGAATATAGAGGATTACCTTAGGAGGTTAACGAGAGGAGAATAATTAAACTAAAAAGTTTCTATTCCTTTGAATTCTCGATCTCCAGTTCTCGTTTTTTTGGAAAAGAAGTATGGAGCAGAAGGGATTCTACTCTATGCAATGGAGTTGGGGAAGAAGAGAATAGTCTCGGTGAAGGCACATAGTTAGCAAGGTGTCATGTAACACTCCCAAAATTTGAGATATATATATATTTTTTGAAACAAACAATGGGAGGTGTTAAATAGGTAAAGAGTGTACAACAAAAGAGGTAAGTGCTATATGCCACACACACACGCCCATTACACTATTTATTACAACAAACGTTTGCGCTACTCTGATACCAATAACAAGGAGGCGAATAGGGTTTTATAACACAACCCTGTACAACAATGCCCCAACTAAAAGAAAAGGCCAAAATAGGATTTTATAAATTAATCCTTTACAAGGTGGCCAACAGAAAATAAAAGAAGTACAACAAAAGAAGAGCAACCTATCACTACAGCTCAGTCCAGCCTCTAGTCCTGCGAAGAATCCAACGGCTCCAAGTAAAAGGAACAAGTCCTACAAAAGTAGAGGGTCAGACACGATCGCCTGGTAGAGATAATCCATCTCCTACCGTCTATAATATTGGGGTGCAAGTGAGTGATAGTGCAAGGAATGCAATGTGACATATGCAATGGATCTCATATTTAAAACAGTTACTTTCTTTCCAATATTTTACTGACGACTCAACGCAAGGTACAAGCAGTAAAACTAGTGTCTAACCAAGACTCGAGAAAGAGAAGTAAAAGTATCCAACGTCTACCAAAAGATTGCCTGGACAAGGTCAAGAGGGAATTGTGTCATGTGTCGAAACTACACAAGAAAAAGACTTATTTTCCACAATGAAAACGTGTTCCAATTCCCGTTTATTTTTCTAAGCTTTACTTTCATTCCGCGCCTTATAGAAATAAGGGCAATCACCAAATAGTATTGAGTTTCGGCTAGTTCCGTCATTAGGGGCTCGTCAACCTCTAAACGTAAAGTTCCTAGTGATTCCCCGGCACACCGGGAGGGCCCAGTCAAACCCCCATTGCGCAATATCGTGGGTACTCACAGTAGCCACCCAAGGTATCCACACTACCCGTATAAATGTAGCCAACTCATGTATCACATTTAATTTCTTTCCGTCACGACTTAGGGCAAACCTCCTCCTAGTCGACATGTATTCCCACTATGTGATTTTTCTTTCCTTTATTTCCAAAACATTCCGTTTATTTCACAAAACGTTCCAATCGTTCCCAAATGTGTCATTCGTTCACAAAACATTCCAATTGTTCGATTTCCCACAACAATGTGTCAACCAATGTTCAACCCACCAATACCCATAAGAATTTCTAAACAAGCCATTTTCCCAAATTAATTTCATAAAACGACGATGACTCGTTTTCTACAAGATTTGGGACTTTTCAAAATTGAACCTCAAATCGAACAATTAATATCCTAGGGAGTATATCGAGACCCTAGACAACACCCCTACACGACCAATTGAACCGAATGACGACTCGTCAATACTAATTTTGCGAATATACCAATTCGACGGATTTTCATAAAACAATTAAGGAAGAATTTAGGAGGTCAACATCACAAACGAGAGGGATAGAAAACTCTACCTTGTCCGGAGCTCCGGTGACCTCGCCGGAAAATCTTGCCGGAAAACTCGATGATCGCCGGAGTAAACAAAGTCCACCATTGTGAAGCTCTCGCAATGCTCTATGACGTTCACTAAGACCAAAACATGGAATGAGTAACCAAACTCTAAGAAATCAAGAGAGAGTGTTTTTGGAAGGAGGAAAAACACTTACCGATCCGAGGCGATCCAATTACATCAATGCGGAGAGGATGAGACGAGGAACACCGTTAACTCTTCGCATTTTCTCTAATTATTCATGGATTCTCCAAGATTCAAGAGAGAAGTGAGAGAGAATTGATAGGGAGGTAGAGAGAGAGAGTTAGGGTTTGCAAAATGAGGGGGAAGATGATGCAAAATCGTGCATAGGGTATATATATGACCCCTAGTGAAATCCCCAAGTTACCCCTCATTAAAACCCAGAAAACGGCCTTTCTGGTCTCCGCGACTGGTCGGCGATTTTGGCTGTACCGGTCGCGGCCTTTCTGACCTCCCGTGACCGGTCGGTGGATTTTGGGGTACCGGTCGCCGAGGGTTAAATTCCACAGAATTGAATGATTGGATTTTCCGAGTGTATTTTGGCCATAACTTCTTCGTTCGGACTCCGATTGAGACGATTCAAGTTGCGTTGGAATCGTAATCAAATTATCTACGACTTTCATGAACAAAGAAATCTGATTTGAAGAATGAATCAAGTTGATGGATTTTAAAACGCGATTAACGATTTAACTGAACGATCAACGATCAACGGACATCATGCAGGGGGTGCCCAACTCACCCGGACTTACTCGAAGATACATGAAATTCGATTTATTGAATTTATTGAAATGAATGGAAATTGATTAAAATTTCCGGAGTGTGACATGTCATGCCGAGAGAGATGTCTTCAGATGACGCGGCAAGGAAGAACACTCGAGATTGTTTTGGGGAAATTGTTTTGGGGCACCCAAATCACACACAACACCCCCAAGGATAGTGTTTTCATAAATATATTAAAAAAATTTGGGTCGGGGTATCACATATTGTAGTTATATTTATCTTGTTACATAATTTGCGTTCTGATCCGTTTAGTTTATTCTATTCATTTTTTCTTTAAGGCTTTTCAACGTGTTTAATTCCTTGAAACTTGTTACTCCTATGTGGATAAAATAAGCATGTATAGTAATTTAACCTCTGGCTTTGCAGTGATCAATTTCTTCTTGAGAGCCACTTAAGCTGTTTGTTTTGATTTGCTCCATAGTATATACAAGGAAGTTGCTATGGCTTGTCAGAGATCAATTTCTACAGTTTCTTTTTTTCTTTTCTTGTATACCAGGATTATGATACTGCAAATGCAATTGGATCAAGGTCCTACAATACTCTCATGGGGGAGCTTGTTGCTTTTGAAACACACATGGAATGTGAACGGAAAATAAATTCTGAAGAAGATTTTGTCGATTTTGCTGCTGCAACAACTGCTACTCTTGGAGTTCCATCTCCATGCCTTTCAAGAGGCAGATCTTTTGATGGCTCTCCTACCGCTGTCTCCGATCACAATAAAGTAAGAAAAGGAGACATGGATGAAGAAGTGGAGCTGTTCAGAGTCTTGAAGTTGACCAGGGTTGAATTGCTTATTGATGGGCAAAGTATGTCTGAACCTGAAGTTCTTGGAGAAACATTAGAAGGCTACAAAGACAGTACAAGGCAAAAGTCCGATCTCCAGGATTTGTTATTATCCAACAATTGCAGGGCCTTGAGTAATTCCAGTAAGGAGGTGATGACTTATGAAGAAGTTCCAAAGGTAGCTGTTTGTTTGAAAACTGGTAACCACATTGATCATTCAACTTCTGAAGGAATTGGAGAATGTGTGAAATGTAAGGATTTAGTTGATGAATACAGTTTTGATGTTTCAGTCCAGAATGAGATTTCACTCTCTAATTGTTTTGGACAAGTTCCTGCATCTGCATGTGGAAATCAATTGCATAAATCTAGAACTGAAGAATATGAAGCTGAGAAGCAATTGATTCTCTCATCTGATATGCATGGACCAGAAAATAATTTGTATGGTTGTGACACGGCAGAAACTTCTAGCTTATCCACGCCTGGTGCAGATTCGGATTTTTCCAGTGGCAGAAAGCAACATATGGATGTACCTGATGCTTTTACGTCAAGTATGGATGACAGTGAGCCCATTTATGAAGGAGAGGAATGCATATTGGAATCTGAAACATCCATTTATGCAGACCGAGAGCCAGTGTATGAAGGCGAGTTAGTTCTTGCGGAACATGTGGACGAAAGTGCTGGAGATGCATGTGATGCGAGTACCAAAGAAGACATTTCTCCAAGGCAAGGTAAGTAGGTAGATATATGAGATGCTTCTAGTTTCTTTAGCTCTTCCACATGTTTGTTTACATGCAGAACACTTTGCTCACTCTCTGCTCATTTCTATTTAGGAGAACTGATGAAGAACTTTTTGAAAAACAATGCCAGTCAGCTGACCATATATGGGTAGGGCAGTTTTTACAGTAGAATTTCTATGTTTGCATATTTACTGTGCTTCTTTGGGTTAAAGGAGTTTTCAATCCTCCAAATATTTCGTTTTTCTTGCAGCCTGTTTTGCTTACAAGATGGTCTAAAAGAACGTGAACTTTGTGTCTTTTTCCGTAATAATCACTTCAACACCATGTTTAAGGTGAGTTACTGGCAAACATTTCTTTAAATTTTCCCCTGTTTCCGTAACTTAACGATTAATGCTAATCCCACGTGCTGCCAAGTTGTGTCAACATTCCTGAAAATCATACTATCATAGCATTGTTTTCTTTAAAATTACCTTACGTATTCTCTCGTGCAGTTTGATGGTGAATTGTATATTTTGGCTACAGACCAAGGCTACATAAATCAGCCTGATTTGGTATGGGAAAAGTTAAATGAGGTAACATCCTTTGATGACCATATTTAGTTGAATCGGTGTTGGATTACATTAAGAAGCTTGTTGGAATAGTGATATTATTATGTTATTTATGTTTAGTTGCAAGGGCACTGTCACATCTCATCCCCGATAACTGTAAAGCCAATTATCTAAGGATGACACATGACGAGAGCATACACTAAACCACTGCTAACCAACTCTACTAAACAACATCTGAAATAAACTCCACTGAACTGATATAAACACACTGATGATACAGACTCAATAAATAAAACTCTGGCAACAAGGCCGATACAACTCTACAACACAATTCCTCAACAGCTAATACAACTCAACTGAACAAACTGAAAAGCAGACTCAATGGAGAGATAAACATCGTCTCAAATACATCAAAGGAATAAATAAAAGACTCACTGACTCCACAACCCTGACAACTCTACAACACCTCAACAGCTGGACTGGACTGTGGACTCTAGCTCCGAACTCCTAAAAATAAAGGCACAAGCGTGCATCAGCGACGACGGCTGGTGAATATTTAAATGAAAAGCATAAAGTAAAGGAACAAAATAGCTAAGAATCACCGTCTTTTTCTAAAAACACGCACGCCTTTTCTCAAATGCTTTCCAAAATTACTTCTCTTATAAAAAAACACATCTTTCCATTCACACCACATTTTAAAACACATTTCCTTATATTTCTCAAAAACCTTTTCCAACCTCTTTTACTCAACACAAAACACCTTTAAGGATTCTTTGATAAATCTCATAAAATCACAACTCAAGTAGCTCAAAAGATCAATAGATCAATTCACCACTCACCCCACACCTCAACTCATTCGCACAATAATAGCCAAATGTCATTAAAGCCCGGTGACCACCCGTTTACATCAGATCTGATACCATGGAAACATTCTCGGATAATAAACAAGTAATGATTCAGGAGCCACTACACCAGTCCCAATGGTAAGGACACACCATATATATGTATAACACCATATCTCGATTGCACCACTTGTGCCTATGATCCATAGATCCACCTGATCTATAGCATGACTATTAAAGCACCTTAAAAATCACCATTAATATTATAAAATTTCTTCTTAAATTCACTCTTCACCAAAACACCCTTTTTTTCAAATCACATTTCTCTTTCAACTTTCGAAATCACCTTTAAAAACCTTTTCATAACTCAACCCATTTCATAAATACGTGATTCGTAGGATTTTTCATTTTCACAACACTTCCAGAAACTCATACAGTTTATACTAATAAAAGTAATAACTACTTTAATTTATACGATTCATAAAAGTACTCAAATGATTGGGACTATCTTCTAAATAGCTTGCTTCCCCTTCCTCTGAGCCAAAACCGATGGCTCTTCAACACCTAGAAATATGCCCAACATACTAAAATAAGCATTTGATAATTTCTTCATAAATAACTAACTGAGTTTTTATCAAAATTCCTCAAAAATCATGATTTTTCCTTTAACTTCATATTCTCCCGAAGCACCAGATACCGGTATCAACAAATCTCGGGATACCGGTATCATGACAGATACTTAGGATATCGGTTTTTGGCCAAGGACATTCTGGGATACCGCATCACGTGATACTGGTATCCTGCTAGACTCGGATACCAGTATCACAGCTCTCTGGAATACCGATTTCATGCTCTATGGGATACCGATTTCATGCTCCTTTTCTAGGATACCGGTATCATAGCTTTCCCAGATACCGGTATCTGAGAAAATTCACAGAACTCGATTTTAACTCTTCAACTTTCTGAGTTCTCCTTCGTAAATCGATTTTGATCGAATTAACTTAACAAAACTCCATCGTTTCTTACAAAATTTTAGCTATAAACTCTACAAATGATGTGCAACATTTTTGAATAAATAAATTGGGTCGAATTTACCTTAATTGGATGAAAGAAAATTTAGAAGTTTTGCCACGACTTGGTTCCTTCTTCTCCCTAAGCACTATTTATCGTCTTCTCCAAATCCTCTACAACAGTTCTACCCTCTTACGAGCAATTCTCTTTCTCAAAGTCTCTCAGACTACACTTTGATTTGATTGCACCGATTGAATTTAGGATCGACAAATTGGTTCAAAAGTTAATATTTTATACATTATGAGTTTAGGTTCATTACGTCTATATCAATATGCCGATTATCTACCACAACCACACTTGCCAAACACATCTCTTGACAACACGATCCATGTAGATGATATTTTGATACGTTTATACACGTAGCACAGAAGACACGTCTTGTATCTATCTTCCTTCTTTACGACAGCCCCTCCATTGACACCTCGCTGCTCAATTCTCTCTTTTCTTCCTAATTTACACTTTACCCCTTCTGCTTTTGATTCTTACATTTAACCCTCTAGAACTAATTCAACTTAAATTTGTTTTATCTCACTTCTAAAAGCCTTATAAATCTCAATTAATTTTAAAAAAATTATCATTTAATTCTCAATAATTTCAAAAATTATTTATTAACTCTTTATCTGTATTAGATAATATTTTTAATTATCTAAAACCCAATTATTAGTTACTAATAATCCTTAAACGCGATACTGATCTCACAGGTAGTCTTGTCCTTCTATGTAATATGGTTTACTTAGGATTTTTAAGTTTTTCCTATCTAATGATGTAGTGGCCATTTGTAACAGACATTCAATACACTAGAAGTTCTCCCTTTACTCTCTCCTTTTGTTTTACAACATGGTATCAGAGTCATAAGGTTCAGTCCTCAGTACTGTGGTTTTCCGTCTGTCGAATCACTCATTTGTTTCTTCTTCTGAACTTTTCGACCCCATACACTTTTTCCTCAATCACAATATTGTAGTCGGAGGCTGTCATTATTCATCGCTGACTACGTCACTACTTGTAACAACCCAGATTTCATATTCCGGTATTTCTCATTTTCCTAGGTATTTAGATGGATTTTTCTATTTAGTCAATGATTTAGTTGGAATTTGGTTGATGTTCGGGCCATCTCGGGATCTGAATTTGTGGCATTGCAATATTTGGGAACGTTCGTGGTAAGTTTGAGAAGGTTTGAGGGTATTTGGAGGTGTTTCGGTGGGCTAGCATTTGATTGCATACCCATTCCATCATTGCATATCGATATATGATCGAGTGCTTGCATATCGATATGCATCATGTTGCATATCGATATGGAAATCCAGTAGTTGTGCCCAATCTACCACATATCGATATGTGAGTCATGCCAATTGACCACATATCGATATGTGTTTCACCATTCGATAGGCTGCCTGGGATGCACATATCGATATGTGAGAATATATCGATTAGCCGCATATCGATATGTGTCCTTGCACATATCGATATGTGAGTCTTCTGTTCGTCTGTCCACCCTTTCCAAATGCCACACATATTGATATGTGTCCTTGTACATACACATATCGATATGTGAGCCTTCTGTTCGTTTGCTCAGCCTTTCCAAAGGCTATACATATCGATAGGTAACACCCTAGATTTTCAAACTATTTTTTGAAATATGAAGTCACAAGAAAAAATAACTACCATCCATAATAATTCCCAATAATACATGTTGATTGAGAATACATGAGGGCACACCCACATCCAATAATATGAGTCTACATTTACAACAGTTTTATAAACACACATTCGGGAGCAAAAGTTAAGAAAAGTACAACAATATAATATGACAACAACCTATCAAACTACTATGATGCTGTCATGATCCAATGATAGCCGATACCCTGAAACGCGCGGCTTCAGCTCAAGAATTGGGCTTGGTACCTAAAAATAGAGGGTTAAGAAAAGCCAAGTAGAGAAATCCAAACACTAAGGTTTATATGGCTGTTGTGTGTGAGTGTCGGTGTACAGAAGGCATGCTGCATGCATGAGGGTCCATAAACTTTAAAACTAGACAAGTCATTTTCCCATTCGATCTTTCCATTCAAATTTCATTCCGAAGTTCCATGTTCATTTCAGAAATAAATTTCCTCCAACTTGACGAACTCAAGCGAGTCCAACAAATTATCCTTAACGAAATTAAGAAAAGTCAATTATTATTCCTTCTACCTTGATGAAATCAAGGGAAGTCAAAATCTATATTTATCATATTATCAAGTTCAAGTGAATTATAGAGTTTTGACTAAGTGCGCGATAGAAGCCTGTCGACTAACTACCTGTATTCTTCGTATTCCCCGACCCGTCGGGAAGGCCCAGTGCAAACCACCGTTGCGCAATGTCGTGAGTGCAAATCTATTCAAGGAACGAAATTCCCAATATATATGTTAGCCAACCCAAGTCCTCCACATTCTATCAAATTTTATCATTTGACTTTAATGATCCCTTCGAGTTTAATTGATTACGAAATCCATTCTTTGATTTTTAGTTAGGGAAAAACCATCCTAATTATTCATGAGGCTTCCGAGTGACCCATAAGATTCTTATGTTCCAAAAATATGTTCAAGAATCCATCATCTATTACTTCAAGTCAATTTAACCACACAAGGACCTTAGACAAGTTTTCCCCAATTTGTGAGGCTAGAGCAAATTTAGGGTTTTCATAAAATTTGGGGCTTTTCAAAATAAATGACGGGGATATGAAATTGATACCAAGGAGTACCCTTATCCATGAAAACATCAAAGCTTCAACAAGAAATTTGAGGTTAATCGAACTCATGTGATCCTAGCTACACAAACTCATGTGATCCTAGCTACACAAACCCATGATTTTTCTTGAAACAAGGAGGAAGAAGGAGAAGAACAAATATATGAACACATAGAGTTTAGAAGGCTCTACCTTGATGGAATGAAGTGAACACACCCTAGATGAGGGTTCTTCATGAATCCCTCCAAAAATCCCATGGATGTGTAGCTCTTGAGGTGTAGAAGAGGGTTAGTGAAGAAGATTTGGCTAGATCGTTTTGTTTTGAGAGTTAGAGAGGACATAAATTGAGAGATATACGAGGGGGGGAGTCCCTGGTGTGGAGGTAGAGGTATAGAGAGAGTATTTTTAGGGTTAAGATGTGTTAAAAACGTATAAGGGGTGTATTTATATCACCCCTAGAAGGTTCCAAAACTGTTTGAAGTGAACACATATCGATATTTGTTCCCACCACATATCGATATGTGTGGCTTTCACAAGCCATGACTGGACGAACAGACCGCATATCAATATGCGTGAAGACACATATCGACATGTGTGTTAAACGGAAATACATATCAATATGTGAGTTGAACGACATATCGAATGGAAGTGCATATCGAAATGGGAATGAGCAAAATACATATCATCTCGAACAACACATATCGATATGTGAGAAATCGCGAGAGAACAATGGACTCACATATCGATATGTGCAATGATGCATATCGATATGTGCAATGATGCATATCGATATGAAAGCATTTAACAACATATCAATATGTGAGATCTGAATGGGTATGTAGCTCCTAGTATAATGCATATGGATATGTGGGGAGGGAGGATGAACAAACTCTTAACACATATCGTTATGTGAATGGGGTAGGGAAAACCCCACAGATGCTCATATCGAAATGTGGCAAGAAAGGAATGGGTAGGTGGCCCACCATGGGTCTACCCGAACATCAACGAGCACTTCCGAACCTTCCCAAACTCATCCCAAACATTCTTTAATCTTAAAAATTGATTATCTAAGTCCCGGGATGGCCCGAAGATCAACCAAATTCCACAAAAATCATGAAATTAATAGGAAAATTCACCGAATTAACCGGTGGTTCAAGAAATAGGTTTATTAAATTCTGGGTTGTTACAATTCATACCCCTTAAAGAAATTTCGTACTCGAAATGTACATGAATGAAAATACGAATGTGGGGATAAGACTTTAACGAAATCTATCAACGTTGAATGACTTCAAAAGTCAGAACCGACCCTACTTCCATATGGGCCATCAAGTCAGTCACGAGCCCAAGGAACACAAATATACAAAGAAAACTGGAATCGAACATCATTGAAAACTTTCCGAGATTAAAACATGCCTGAACAACAATGGGACGCTAGATACTCAATGTGAACGAGGGAAAAGAGAACAACTAGCTCAAATCAATCTCGAGTCAAGATTTACCACAAGGAGGCATCCACGAGAAAGGATACGATAAGATGACACTGAGTGCCACCAAGAGACGCCCAACTATACAATATGGACTTGCAGAAATAAAAAAGCACCACGCTTCTGTTGCTTTTCACGACAGACACTTTTTTCCAACAAGAGTGTTCTACCTTCAGGCAATGCCATGAATGGTTCCAACAAGGAGGGAACAATGATATCACAATGAGACTACTAGGTCAAATCCTTTGGAAAATTTTATGGTCTCCTCTAGGAATGCTAGAGTCGAGTCAGTATCTGTGATAGGTTGAAACCCTTTGGAAAATTTTGAGGTGATTATAGTGGTCTCTCTTACCTTGTCGCTATATATGTAAGAATTTCGGCCTTATGATGGCGTAGTAGAACTATCTTGAGAAGTTTTGGCACTAGTCGGCAACTCTTAGTACTTTGTTGAGCCCCTTGAGAGTAGGTGGCATGATCATTGTGGTCTTGTGATGCAAATTCCGGGAAATTGTGGTGGGATTGGCCTGTTGGTTTCTAGGAATTCGCCCTTGTTCCATAATAATAGCGAGATCCTTAAGGCGTAGTCGTGGTTTTCCTGCCTTTCCTCTTTTAAGGAGGTTGAGTTACATGCGTTGCCTATGAAGTGAGATGTCCCAACGTCTTTGTTCGTTAGCACGTTAGTGTAAGTACGACAGTAGCGCGTCCTTCTCGCTTGGACGTGGTTTCGTGATGATTTGTAGTCGGTAAAACTGTTCGAGATTTGATGTGGACGTTCGTGAATTGAAGTTTGGAGTTGTTGTTTTCGTGGCAACCCGACGCTCCTTGGAAGCTGCTTGTTCTTCTCGTGCCCGTTGAACTTCGCCGTAACTTGAGTTGATTGCTAGTCGTGTGCTAGCCTCTCGGAAAGATTTCTTCACTCGGATTTTCTCTGCCCGATGGCATGCGCTGTGCAGTTACAGCAAGTCTCAGATGTGATTCTCTTATATCCCGTTAGTTGGGTCTTGATACTGTATTACAACGGTTCCTTGACAGTGTCCAACTTGTCCTTGTGCGGCAGCGCTCCGCCAATGCGGCCTTGTCTAGGTCGGCCAGTTAATTCTCTACTTCGTGTGACTATGATCCCTCGTTTCTTCGGATCTGTTCTTGTGCGGCTTGGTGCCCGTAGTACAACATGCTTTATGCTCAGCGCGGTAATGGACTATTTAATCCCGCGCCTACGTTCTGCAATGTCTTATTCCGATCGGCGACGCTTTGACTCGGTGATACCCCAACACCTCAACACCCCCTGTTGATACCCCCGGAGGCGGCGAATCTGTTTTAAGGACAGAGCAAAGCTCGATTCGGTTTGCTTTTCATTTTTGTTTTCATTGTTGTACTTCATTTCTGCTGTAATGTAATTTTTTATTATCAATGAAATGATTCTTTGGTTATCGATCGCATTTATTTTTACCTACAATATATAGGCCAACCTGACTTGGCGCCGAAAGTGCAAGCGTGTGATGCACACGGAGGAGGGCCTTGTGCTGACGTTAGCCTT
>NMUG010002753.1:0-15579 GCA_002855965.1 Monotropa hypopitys
TGTAACATTATCCAACTCCAAATATTGTCCCTTGACCGTGTTACCCATGGAGTCTTGGATGATAAGGTTGGCATCATTAACCTGTCAAAAATATTGTTAGTCTGCACAAATTGCCTTGCGAAGATACAAGAAAGAAAGGCAGTTCTGTATCTGTATTGGTAAATAAATTTGTGAAGCATGAAGTGGGCGGAACAATTCCAATAAAATAGCACCTGGAAATACAAACTTTAAACAACTTAAGATGATAAATTCCTGTTGCATTATATCTATCAAAACGAAGAATCTAAACAAGAAATTTCGCACCCAAAGTCATACAGATACAAATTCTCAATTTTACTTGGCATTGACAGACTGTGTTCATTTTATTTCTGTCCATTGGTAAGCAGAAGATAATTGTCAAAGTATTTGGCTTCCACAGACTGAAATTTTGTACTTGGCCTCCTTAACGGATTTAATGATTTATGACAGCAATTAGACAGCCCCACTACTTCTATTGCCCAATATACTACTGAAACCAAGACATTTTCCAAATTACGCCGACATGACCTAGGACTAAGTACTTGTTGAAGACAGTTTTCACATGTTGATCTAGAGCACACTTTTGAAAAAAAACTGGAATCATACGACCACTCTACTAAAAAACTTGAGAAATCTTTCTCCAATTTGGCATTTTCTAAAAAAGGTCGTACCCTATATGTAAGTGGGTTTGAGAGAGGTCACTTGGTAGGCAGCCTCACTCACCTTTTTCTTAAGAGTCTGATTCCTTGACTCAATAACCTTGCAATCGTGCTTGGGCGGAAGCACTTACCATCATGCCAGTTGTTGATCTATCTTCTCATTTTTTAATATAGAGGATGTTGAAATGTGTCCCACATCGCCTGGTTATGTCTCATCTGTACTAGTTTATAAGGCTCAAGTTTCACTCTCCTTAACACCTTAGTTTTGAGGAAGAATGTGGACTTCACTTTACAACTTGGTATCAGAGCCTGGTTGGGCATGTGTCTGGCGTGCCGAGTGTCCGGCTATCCTGTGTTGTGATCCAGGAATGTGTGTTGAAATGTGTCCCACATCACCTGGTTATGTCTCATCTGTACTAATTATAAAACTCAAGTTTTGTTTTTGATAACTCAGGTGTCCGGGCCAGCTTACGCGCACCACAACTAGTCCTGAGGGAACCAATCCCAGTGCCAGTTACTGGGGGCCCCGCTTATAGCCAGAGCTTCGCTCTGTGCGGCTGGCCCAAAGGAGAGGATGTTCCCAAGAGGTTTCGATCCTGAGACCTAGAGGAGGAGCAAACTCCTAGGTCCCAGACAACGACCAACTCGGCCAACCCCTTTGGGTTTCCCTCTCCTTAACACCTTGGTTTTAAGGAGGAATATGGACTTGATTTTTCAACTGAGGGCAATACCTTAATTAAGTCCGGTGGATTCTAACAGCTTAAACTGCATTTGCTTCCAGATATCCATTGTCCCTAAAACTTGAATAATGTAATCTATGTTACCGGTGTTATCACGAACATACCAAGTCTTGAAGTGCTTTTATTTATTCCGATTGACCTTTCTCTTTTTCCTTACAAAATAAGTGAAACTCTAATAAAGATGTTTATGTGTTAACTTTTTCTGTCTTGTTTTGTCACTCTTTTTTACCATCACATGCTACAATTCTTCTTAGGTCTTGGGTTCGAGTCAAAGCACAATTACTTCGTGTATTATTACCAAAGGTTAGGCTTGTCGTTGTTATTCCCCTTCCCAGACACCTATTAATGGGTACTGACTCGGCATTGATTTTTTTATGCTACAATTCTTCACAAAATCTCTCTAGTTTTCTACTTTTGAGTTATCAGTAATCAATGAACTTTTTTGAGGTAATTAGATATTTGAAATTTTTTCTCCTTGTTGCATAGAGAAACAACAAATTTTTTTTGGTGTGTGTATGGGGTGGGGGTGAGCTGGCCTACTCTCTCAACATTCCAATTTCAGCTAAATTCACTTTTCATCAACTTCTAAGCATGCAGTGTAAGGCAATGATCATCATACTATGGATTTGGGTACAAACATGGCAACTCACAACAGATTATTCAAGTTTCAACTCGGGCACTGGAGCCTTTGAGAATGTAGTGCACTTCTATCCACTAGAACTCACCGGAATCTTAACGAAGTCAGTGCGATTCCATCCAAGAGAATTATATGCGATGACAACCTGAAAATCAATGCTGAAATAAGTGAGTGAATTCCGAGGATATTATCAATCATTGCAAAATACAAAAAAATAAAATAAAATTACCAGACTCTTTCCTTCAGGAATATCTTGTTCGGTCGGTTGGCAAAAACTTATATTAAGTAATTGACACTGAATAAAAAAATGCAAAAGAAAAAACCAAAAAAGTAGCAGTAAAGTTAGTTTCAGATGAGGAGGAGACAACTTGAACAATAGATGAGGCATAATTCGCCCAGCAGCAAGGTCGAAAATCACCTGTCTCAATGTCAATAATGGTGTTGCGCATCGTTTTTCCAATGTTGAGTTAACTAGGCATGCTAAAGCTGAACTCACAACAGCTTCTGCCTACAAAAAGTATTGAATTTGAAATTTTTCAAACAAAACTGCAGTATAAGCATCAGTAGAAGAGGAGGAGGATGGGTGGGGGTGGGGGGGCTTGGGGCTTCATAAAATAGTCCGCAGCCCACCTCAGAAGCTCCAATTGCCAAGCGCTTTCCATAGTCGTTTGTTACGTGTTGCTTAGCAGTGCCAGTGACAGCATCATGGTGCTGAGCAATTCCTAAAGCATCTCCCAAACTGTAAGTATTGGGACCAGAAGATCTCCGCCCAACCATGTATTCTAGTTGGCGTGCAGCCTACTTGGGACAAAGAACATGAATTCATTACCTATCTGGTTGAATCTCCACTCATACGATATAAGTAAACAACATAAAAGAATGAGAGAGTTCATCCAAAGAGTGATCACATAAAATCTTGCCCTCTCTGATCATGTAATACTGGCCACGATGGCACATCACATGCCAAATAGTGTTGGAATTAAGAGATAATTTAGAGATTTGTTCTAATTCTATTTTAGGTCATGTTGACCATATTTTTTTCTTTCTTTATTTCATTGATTGTAGATTGATTGTATTTCCATAGTAGGGTGTTTTGTGTGTGCATAAATTAGGACCCTTGTATATTCAGAATCAATTTAATACAATACAATTTTTATTCTCTCTTTTCAATTTGGTATCAGAGCCTTCCAAGAAACCCTATCAACTGGGTTTACTGCCATCCTCGCCATTGTGATAGTGTTTGTAGTTCACCTCCCTTCACGAATCATCTGTTCCGCTGAAGCAGAGCCTCTCCTGCTTCCATCCTCTGTTCCACTGAATCATCTGTTCTCTGCCAGAATTGCGATTAGGGGAACTCACAATTATAACCACAATCACAACCTCTCTCCTCTCTCTTCCCTTCACGACCGCAGGCCTCTCGAGGGATTCACTGGGTGTTCTTCGGTGAATGAGTTGCTGAGTATTGTTGGGTTCACAGATCTGACCAAGAAAGCCCTCAAACAAGTCCACTCCACCAATCAGCCCTTCACGAAACCTCTATTATTGTTCTCGTTTAACCCATTAGGGTTTTCCAGCCAACTGCAGCCGCCGTCAGCCAGCAACAGTTATCTGCTGGCCACTCATCCCGTCGCCGGCCATCTCACGTCGTCGACCATCTCCCATCAATCGACGTGCATCTCGTTAGCCTGCCCATCTCTTTCCAGCGTGGTCATCGCCACCGACACCACTGTTCCTGTCGTCCTTCACCAGCGACGGCACCATCTTGCCAGCCCTCGCCCAGATCTGCCATTATAGTCCAGATTTGCTCTCCCCGCTGCCTTTTGTGGCGCCTCTGTCCAGATCGGGTCCATTGCCGGCATCCTCTCTATCATACCGGCCATCTCCGTCCGCCTTCAATCAATCCAGGCGCCATCTCCCTTGGCTTCGCGCCGTCATCCAGATTTGCCACCTCCATCCGGCGACTCTCGATCTGACCGGAGGGATCTCTCTCTCAAACCGTCAGATCTCTTGCATCCGACAAACCTTGTCCAAGTCGTCGCCAATCAGCCGGAAAGACTTGCCATTAACTTCAGATCTGGTCTGTTTCTCTATGATCGACAGTCATCACCATAGTTCATTGCTTGGAAAGGAAGCATCCTTATCTTCTGGCCCCATGGCTACTCTTGCTACAGGTATTCCTACCGCTCTTCACGGTAAGTCAGGTCATCCCACTTGAATTCTGGATTTTGGAGCTAATAATCACATGACTGGTGAGTTATCTACTTTTATTTCTCCAGTTACCTCTATTGATCATTCTGTTTGCATCGCTGATGGGTCCTCCATTCCCATCCATAGTCAGGGTAATGTCTGCTTATCCTCGGACATCATTCTTTCCTCTGTATATTATGTCCCTAACTTTGCCTATAATATTCTTTGTGAGTTGTCTTGCGAAAAACCTGAATTGTGCCGTTGTCTTTTTGCCCAATCGTTGTTTCTTACAGGACCTCACTTCGAAGAAGATTGTTGGCAGAGGTTATGAGCATGATGGTCTCTACTACTTTGGTGATCCGCCTTCTCCCAAAATATCATCATCCAGTCTGCAAGCTTCTGTTTTACCAGTTGATAATTCCTCCACTTTCTCTCCTCAAACTTTAAATTTATGGCATGCTCGTTTAGGACATGCAAACTTCCAGTATTTATGTTAGTTATTTCCATCATTGAATAAAGCTTGCAAGGATTTTAAATATGTCACTTGTGAATTATCAAAACATACTCGCACCACTTATATTCCTAGTATGCACCGTGCACCTAATGCCTTTGACCTTATTCATTCTGACGTCTGGGGTCCTTCGCCTGTCACTGCCTTGTCTCACCATCGCTATTATGTCACCTTTATTGATGATTACACCCGTTGCACTTGGGTATATCTTATGAAGAAAAATATGCGTAATATTCGGTCTGATAATGGTCGAGAGTATATCACTGATGAATTTCGGTCTGCTCTTAATCAAGATGGAATTCTCCAACAGCTTACGTGTCCCTATACACCAGAACAAAATGGTGTGTCAGAACGTAAAATCCGTCACATCATGTCTGTTGTTAGATGTCTCTTGCGAGGTATGAATGTCCCGAAATATTTCTGGCATATGGCTGTTCTCACTGCCACATATCTTATTAATCGTACTCCCAGTCGTGTCCTTCAAGGAAAAACACCACTTCATATTCTTAAACCCAATGCTACTCTTTTTTCATTATTGCCTCGAGTATTTGGATGCACTTGTTTTGTGCAAAATAAGAGTCCTACCCGCACTAAACTTGATGGCAAAGCTATTCGTTGTGTCTTTTTGGGATATTCCTCCATGTCAAAAGGATATCGCTGTTATGATCCTGTTACTCATCACATACATCACACTTTGGATGTTACTTTTCTGGAAACTGTTCCTTTCTTTTTAGGTTCTTCTTCCTCTGCAGGACGAACACCAGTAGAGCATGTTGTGGCTGAGGATTCCACACTACCTAGGCCCATTCCTATTCTTGATTCCACTGGTGACTCATTGCCCCCTATTATCCTTCATGATCCATTGCAGGTTTATTCCCGTCGTCCTCTCTCCACTGACCCCCTGCCAACGTCTTCTCCGAATTCAGGTATCTCTCCTTCTCCCTTACCTTCTGTTGTTTCCCCTGATATTGCTTTCCCCAGGTATCCTACCCATGTTTGTCACCCCCCGCTCGTTACCTTTTGGCTGAAAGTACTAATCATCCCATCTCCAAGTACATTTCATATCAGGGCCTTTCAGATTCTTATCAAGCTTGTCTTGGTAAAATTGACTCTGTCTCTATTCCTCGATTTGTTCATGAGGCTCTCCAGAATCCACAGTGGGTAAATGCTATGAAAGCGGAAATGGATGCCCTTCAACAAAATCAGACTTGGGAGCTTGTTGATCTACCCGTTGGTACACGCACAGTTGGTTGTAAATGGGTGTTTAGTCTAAAATACTTGGCAGATAGATCTATTGATCGATATAAGGCGCGTTTGGTTGCCAAGGGATTTACTCAGGTCCCTGGTAAGGATTTTGGGGCCACCTTTGCTCCGGTGGCTAAGTTGACTACTATTCGTCTTCTTATCTCATTAGCTGCTAGCCTGCTTCTTTTGATTGGCCTCTTCACCAGCTTGATATAAAAAATGCTTTTTTGAATGGAGACTTGACTGAGATGATTTATATGGATCCTCCACCGGGATTCCGGCCTCAGGGGGAGTGTTTTGGGAAAGTTTGTCGTCTTCGAAAGTCTCTCTATGGTCTGAAGCAGTCCCCTCATGCATGGTTTAGTCGGTTCAGCGATGTGATTCTCAGTATGGGATTTATACAGTGTCATTCAGATCACACATGTTTTATTCGTCGCCAGTCTCAAGGGAGGTGTATTATTATCTCTGTCTATGTTGATAATAGGTCTCGCCATGGTATCTCGTTATCCCAGAAAAAATACTATCTAGATCATCTTCAAGACATAGGTATGCTTGGGTGTAGACCGGCATCTTCCCCTATGGACCCAAATCTTAAGTTAACTGCAGAGGGGGAGTGTTGGAATTAAGAGATAATTTAGAGATTTGTTCTAATTCTATTTTAGGTCATGTTGACCATATTTATTTCTTTCTTTATTTCATTGATTGTAGATTGATTGTATTTCCATAGTAGGGTGTTTTGCTTGTGTATAAATTAGGACCCAATTGTACATTCAGAATCAATTTAATACAATACAATTTTTATTCTCTCTTTTCAATTAATAGAAATACTCCTTTTGGTTGTCAAACTCGTGTTTACAACTGAGACTTTTTTTGTGTGCACAACTCAAAGACTTTTTAGGGAGTTATCTGATGTTTTTATGGGAATCAGGAGCAAATGTATTGGAATAGGAAAACATAGATCGATTGAGCCAAGAGATTCCTAGGTGAATTGAAGATGCCGGTCCTCTGCAGCAAGCATATTTCAAGTGAACACCTCATTACGCCTAGCATTTAATAGACGAAGTATTATCAGCATCTAAAAAATGATCGGTTTGGTTTGGCACCTAAGTGAATGGGCCACTGAATCAGACCGGACCATTTGTCAGGCTATTGAGCTTAATGGAAAAGACAGATTCATGTAACCGGCCCCAGTTGATTTTACTTAAGGCTGGGATTTGTTTTATTGATTGTTCCTATTAGAGCATCCAACTCAAATCCAGTTTTGGAGGTATTAATTAATCAATATAGGATAAAATCTAAAAAATCTAACACTCCACCGCACGTGCAACCCTTAATCCGCACATGGAGAGATAAACTATGGATCCGTAACACATGGATCATAACGAAACGAGGTGCATTTAAGGCACAAATAAAGGGTAACTAACCAAGAGAGTTGTCCAAAAGCATCTGAAATCCTAGCTCTGATACCATGTTAAAGCATCCAGAGCCCATGTACTAGTTTTGGAGGTATTAATTAATCAATGTGGGACAAACTCTAACAGTTCTCTTGTTCCCTCAAAGTTAGGGTTGTAAAACATCAATTTTCCAATTACTTAATTTTCAATTTTTGTGACCTTGGTTCTGTTGGAGCAAGTCAGAGAGATTAAAAAATAGAACGAACAACACTTTTACCACTAAACTATACTAGAAAAATATCCTCATATTGACTCATGACAGTCCAATACGGAAACTCTAATCCATACCAAATAATAACCACTCAGCATACGAATGTATCCCTTCAATGCAGGGCGACTAGTAAAGTATCCAGTCCAATAAGCATTTGTATTGTCTGCATAGCTGTCAAATATTAAAAAACAAGATTACATATGGGGTGATAATTGTATACAGGGACACAGCAAGGTAAAATAGTTGAAAGAGAATTCTCACGGAAAATAATCGTCAGTTTTCAGCGGCCATGTTTCATTTGCCCCATTTTTTGCATCTGTGTACATAGACGGGGTAGAATACAACACATTTATTTGACCATCCTGCAAAGATATGATGAACACACTTGATGCAGACAGAACTTAAGGAAGCTACATCTCAAAACAAAACAAAAATGACAAATACATATGTCGTCCTAGTTGGAACACAGAAAATTGTGAACAATAAAATCTTGGCAAGGGATACCAATAGACAAAGTGGCGCGACCATCACAAGATTCACAACTCATATATTCCACTTAGTCATACATTTCCTAAACAAGCATCAAGTCTCACATCTTAGTTTACCTACGTTACTACTAATCCATCATCCTACATCCATTCTAAATTTATCAGATAAAAAGATCTGGGGAAAGATTGTTAAAGTAAAGGTTGTGATCAAAACTTGAACTACAATTACTATTAATGCTCCTTTCCCCATTCTTGCATTGGTGGCTTATAGATTGCAAAAGGTCAAAAGGAGATTTTTGGGGCATAGCCTGGATGACTAGTATAAGTACCACTTAATTGATTGAAACACAGTGTGTAGAACATCTTAAGAGAGTTGAAACCTCGCGTGAATAGTGATTCTAGAGGAGGGCAGTTGATTGTGATTTGGCATTGATGCGAGGATTTGATCTCAAAAGAGGTTAGGGGTCGTAGGGCTTCATATTGGGTTGGCTCTCAAAAGGGATTTGCAAATTGTCACACTCCGGAAAATTTAGGGACTTTCCATTCGTTCCAATAAATTCAATAAATCGAATTTCAGGATTTATTTCCATTTTCCGTCGAAGTTGGCCATTTGCCGAAAGTTCGGATCTTCGTGTCGTTGGAATTTTGGTAGTGTCTTGACACACCTAAGATCATATCAAATCATTTCAAGTGAGTTCGTGGCGTTAGAAATCCTCGTCGTAGGATGCGTTCGGTTTCGAAGTATTCGGGTAAGCCCGTGAATTGTTCATTGATCGTAGGAAATGTTTATGGACTTGAGGAAGCCTTTGGAGTGACCTTAGAATGTTCATTCGGTGTCTAGAACATTGAGGAAGTGTCCGGGGTTGCGTCGGAAAGGTTCAAAAGCGATTCCGAGTCATTTTGGGGCATTGGCTGGAGGCTCGTCCGGACCGGGGATGGTCTCGTCCGGACGAGGGAGCAGAGAATTTGGGGAAGTGCTTCAGGAGGTCTCGTCCGGACCAGGAGTGGTGCCCGTCCGGACGAGGGAGCTCGTCCGGACGAGGATGGGAGCTCGTCCAGAGGACGGTGCCGAGATTTCAAATTTAAGTTAGGGTTCCCCTCATTTTGGTTGAACCAAAACATTTTCCCTCTTCCTCTATCTCGTCCGAACTCCCCTCCCTCCCCTTTTCTCTCCCTTCTCTCTTCCCAAACACCAAATCCATGGAGATTCGATGCATCCCTCCTTCACAAACGGTGTTCTCCTCTCCTCCCTCTACGCAACCACGGTGGCAGATCGTGCACCGGAGCTCAAACCCTCACCTAGGGTTTCGTCGATCGTCGATTGAGGTAGAGATTTCTATCCCTCTTGTTTCTATCTTTGGTTTTCTTGCTTCTTCCTTGAACGATTTCATGAAAATCCGTATACGTAGAGTATTTTGCGTAGTCACACTTGTATGGTGGATATTCCGGTCAATTGGTCTTGGAACTATATCGTCTTGGGTCTTGTTGAACTTCCTATGAACTTAATTGAACGATCCCTCACTTGATTTCGAAAACCCCAAATTTTTGTTAAAACCCTAACTTTCGAGTCTTGAATTAATATTTGATGCCTTCCTACTTCCATGAGCTACTCTAGAGTATTAAATCCAGTAACTAACAAGTTTCATTTAAACATCTAAATGAAGCTTAGAAGCAACCAGTTTAAAATGTCGGCGTAAATCAAAATATACCTTGTTAACATAGTGAATTAGTTTATCCATTTGTTTGAACCAAGACTCCGCATATTGGTATTGAAAGTCATCTCCCATTGTCCACATGATATGATTTGTCCTAGTCACATTCGCCTGTGTATAATAAAGAGGGTCTTTAGTATTACAGGTTAGGGGATAGCGAGTTCTGACTTATTAGAAGCCATTGAGCAAAAAAACACCAACTCCAAATCTTGAAAATAAATACTAGGATTAGGATTTACTTGAGTGATTGCATCAGTAATAAAATCCTTAACTCGTGGGTCAACACTGTAGTCAAAAAGGAGAGGATTATCCTGCAGTTGCAGCATTCATCAGGTGAGAAAATACAGTTATTGAGGTAAATAGAAAGGAAAACTATTTTTATTTAATCACCCTTTAGAATCAGCAATCCACTCATATATTTATATGAGTATACAGCACGAACTAACTAATTTACACCGACTTAAACAACTGAACTAACAAACAATACAACGACCTAACTGATTAGAGTAACTAATTAAACAAACAAATAAAATAGATATTTACATTCTAATACTCCCCCTCAAGATGTGAGGAGAATAAGAAATGAACATCTTGAAAATGATAAGAAGGGGCAGTCTTCAAGGTGGCTTGAAAATGTCTTTGACAGCCATTTTCTTCAATAATGGATAAAGCTGGAGAGATGACGAGGGTTTAGTGAACATGTCAACCAGTTGATGTTGAGACCTGATTGACATCAATTTGAGAACTCCCGAGGAAATTCTTTCACGAACAAAGTGGCAGTCGATTTCTATGTGCTTAGTTCGTTCATGAAAGGTTGGGTTAGAGGCAATGTGAATTGCAGCCTGGTTATCGCAGTAGAGTAAAGAAGGAGATTGGACTTTAATATGGAAATCTTGAAGCAACTGGTGTAGCCATATTAGTTCACTAGTAGTAGAGGACAAAGCCCTGTATTCAACTTCAGCTGAACTTCGAGAAATTGTTGTTTGTTTCTTGGCCTTCCAAGAAACCAAAGAATCCCCAATGAAAATACAAAAACCAGTAACAGATCTTCGAGTATCCGGACATGTTCCCCAATCAGCATCACAGAATGCTTTGAGGTGAACTAGAGGTTGTGAAGAAGATTTGGAAGAGAATAACAAACCTTGTCTAGGGCTATTTTTGAGATATCGAAGCAAATGATGAACAGCCTTAAGATGATGAAGACGAGGTTTAGCTAAGAACTGGGTGAGAATGTGAACATCAAAAGTGATGTCTGGACGAGAGAGTGTTAGGTAAAGAAGTTTCCCAACAAGTCTGCGGTATTCTGTAATATCAGGAAGAAGATCACCTTCGTTGGATGTGAGATGAAGTTTTGGGTCCATAGGTGTGGAGGTGGGTTTACAAGCTAAATAGCCTGTGTCCTCAAGGAGTTGTAAGGTATAGTGTCGTTGGGATAGCACAATGCCTTGTTGTGACCTAGCAATCTCAAGACCTAAAAAATATTTCAGAGAGCCAAGGTCTTTAAGATGGAACTGTTTATGCAAAGTCACTTTGAGATCTTCAATGACCTGTAAGGTAGGACTGGTGAGAATGATGTTGTCCACATATACTAATAGTGCAACAAAAGAATTTCCTTGACCTTTCGTGAATAGACTGTAATCAGACTTGGACTGTATAAAACCAATCTGGACCAAGACGCTGGAAAATTTGGAGTACCACTGCCTTGAGGCTTGTTTTAAACCGTAAAGGGACTTGTGAAGTTTGCAAACAAGCTTTGTTGTGGATGATTGTAACTCCCCCTGTCTTGAGTATCCAAGAGGTAAGTCCATGTATACTTCCTCAAAAAGATCACCATGTAAAAAGGCATTGTTGATATCGAGTTGGGCAAGATGCCATTGATTAGAGGCAGCAAGAGCAAGCAGAACCTTGACTGTAACAAGTTTAGCTACAGGAGAAAAGGTGTCAATATAGTCCAATCCTTCTTGTTGTGTGTAGCCTTTGGCTACCAAACGAGCCTTATGTCTCTCAATGGAACCATCTGATTTGAGTTTGGTTTTATAGATCCACTTGCATCCAATCGTGTGCTTGCCATTGGGAAGAGGAAGGATGGTCCAAGTATTGTTGGCTTCTAGAGCTTTTAATTCCTCATTCATGGATGATCTCCATTCAGGATGTTTCACTGCTTGGTGATAGAATTTTGGTTCGAATTGAGAGGATATGGTGAGAACAATCTTCTTGTGTGAATCAGAAAGATTGTTGTAAGAAATGTATTTAGAAATAGGATAGGACGTAAGAGCAGTATGATGGTTTGAAGAACCAGTGAGCAAGTTGCAATGAAAATCTTTTAGATATTTTGGAGGATGAGTGAGTCCGTGAGATTTTCGTAAATTTGGTTCATGAGTTCCAGAAGTGGTAGGAATAGGAACATTTTGAAGAGGTATGATAGCATGAGGTGGAGAAGGAATTTCATTAGAAGATGAATGCAAGGAAGAAACGGAATCAGCATTAGACGAATGATTGTGAGGGATATCAGCAGAGGTAGAGGAATTTTGAGGATGATCAGGAATGGAATGATCTTGTAAGATAGAATGTGGTAGAACAAAATCTGGAAAGGGATCAGCGAGGTCATCACTTTTGACAATAGAATGAAAAGGAAACACATCCTCATAAAAAATTGCATCTCTGGAAATGAAAACTTGTTTGGTTTGTATATCAAAGAATTTATATCCTTTGATATTTGGTGGATAACCAATGAAAACACAAACACGAGCACGAGGTTCAAATTTTGTGCGATGTGCAGACAGAGTTGAAACAAAAGCTAGACATCCAAATACCCGAAACAAATTGTAAGTAGGGACAGATTTGTATAACAGCTGAAAATGTGTGTTGTTATTCAGTAAAGGAGTAGGAGTCCTATTGATTAGAAATGTGGCAGTTAGAACACAATCGGTCCAGAAGGTAATAGAATTCTGGCTTGGAAAAACAAAGATCTGGCAACATTCAAAAGATGTTGGTGTTTTCTTTCCACGACTGAATTCTGATGAGGTGTTTCAAGACATGAGAACTGATGCAGAACTCCTTGATCATGGAAAAATTGAGTAAAAGCTAACTCAGGAGCATTATCAGATCTGAATGTTTTCATTGTTGCATTGAATTGGGTTGAAACCATTTTGAAAAAATTTGGTATTATGAATGTAACATCAGATTTTTGTTTGAGCAAATAAATCCAAGTGAACCGAGTACAATCATCAACCAAAGTTAAAAAATAACGATAGCCATTGTAAGAAATGGTGCGGTATGGACCCCAAATGTCACAGTGTATAAGAGCAAAAGGAAGTTGTGAAAAATGATTATTAGATTCAAAAGACAACCTCCTTTATTTTGCAAGAGGACAAATGTAACAGGGATGTGATTTATTGTATCTGGGAATATCACATCTTAGCTGTTCTTTCAGAAAATGAAGTCTTTTGAAAGAAATATGTCCTAGTCTGTTGTGCCAAACATTGACAGAGACATTATTAACTAGAGCATGTGACGAAATGAGATTTTGAACGTTTAGAATGTATAGATTTTGAACTTTGTCACCCTTGCCAATCATCCTCTGGGTTGATTGATCCTGAATAACAAAAGAATCAGGAAGAAATGTTACTGTGAGATTAGAACCAGTAACAAGAGCACTAACCGAGATGAGGTTGATTGTAAATTGAGGGACAAATAAAACATTTTTAAGAGTGAGATGAGAATTCAATTTGATGTCACCAGCATGATGAACTAAAATCTGCGAATGATTTGGTAAAGTGACAGTGGTGTGAGGAATTGATTTTAAGGAAGTGAAAACATTTGGTTGTGAACAAATGTGCTGGGTTGCTCCTGAGTCTACAATCCAGAATTGGTGAGTAGATAAAAGAGGATTCAGTCTACAATCCAGAAGTGAATAGCATATACCTGTAATGTGATTGCCTTGAGAAGATTCAGTGGAATGATTAGGGATAGGAGAAGCATTGGTGGAGGTGGTTAAGTGTGTAGAAAAAAGTGACATTAGTTGATGATATTGATCAGTGTTCAGGTTCTGAACAAAACTTCCAAAAGAATTGTGCTGATCCAATGTATCAGTGGATGTTGTAGCTTGATGAACGGTAGCATGAGAAATAGAATTGGATTTTGGTTTATATCCTGGAGGATATCCATGAAGCTTGTAGCAGCGATCAACTGTATGACCATTGAGTTTGCAATGAGTGCAATAAGGTCTCTCTCGTTTCTGATTCTTGGATGAACTGGAGTTAAAAGTTTGATGATGTGAAGGAGTATTTCCAACAGATTTGAAACTGTCAATCTTTGCAGCAAAGGCCATTGTGTTAATGGAGCTGTTTGGATCTGGAGAGGTGGTAGTCTTACGTTGTTGTTCTTCTTGAACAATTAAAGAAAAAACTCGATTGATTGTTGGAATAGGATCCATGAGAAGCAATTGGCCACGAACTTGTGAAAATGAATCATCTAGTCCCATTAAAAAGGACATGATATATTCCATTTGGTGGTGGTCATTGAGATTCTTGACAGCGCCACAAGAACATTTTCCACAGGTACAATTGGGCCTGTAATTGCTCAATTCCTCTCAGACAGTTTTGAGTTTTGTGAAATAGAGACTGCCAGAGTTTTGGTCCTGACGCAGATTCATTAATTCTCGTTTTAACTGAAAAATCCGCGGGCCATTTCGTTGTTGGAAACGATCCTTAAGATCGAGCCAAATTTCTTGAGCAGATGTGGTAAAGATGATGCTAGCCGAGATTTCTTTGGAAACAGAATTGAGGATCCATGCGATGACCATGTTGTTGTTACGAATCCAAGAATTGAGAAGAATACTGTCATTACCTTGAGGTTCTTGAATGGAACCATCAACGAACCCTAATTTGTTCTTCACAGACAGCGCGATTAACATCGATCGACTCCAGCTGGTGTAATTGTCACCAGTTAGAGGTTGAGAGACCAATACTTGACCAGGACTGTCGGAATGATGAAGATAGTATGGATGTGAGGGATCTTCAATGGCAGATGGACTAGTGCGTTCTGGAGGATTGAAGTTGCTTGTTGACGAATGCGTAGTCATGTTGAGGGTTGCAGCAGGTCATAAGTCTTCTGATACCATATTGAGGTAAATAGAAAGGAAAACTATTTTTATTTAATCACCCTTTAGAATCAGCAATCCACTCATATATTTATATGAGTTTACAGCACGAACTAACTAACTAATTTACACCGACTTAAACAACTGAACTAACAAACAATACAACGACCTAACTGATTAGAGTAACTAATTAAACAAACAAATAAAATAGATATTTACATTCTAATAAGTAAACAGAAATGCTAGAATGTACATTCAGTAAATTCAGCCAGTTTAAGAATACAACCTGGACAGGAACATAGTCTCCGTGCACTTCAAAATTGAATCCATCCGGAGCACTGTAATGTATAGGAAATACATTTGTAAAAATCTGCAAAATGCTCGAATAAATAATGAAACAGTGAGTAATTAAAGTAAGGAAAGGATCTAGAACAGAAAAGCAAACGCAGTTCCAGACCTGAGAGGAGGAACCGAAAGTTTTGGATCCACGCCATATGACTTCAAGAGATTTATCTCTCTTGCGCTTTACTTTGTCCTGATAATCTATCCTCGCAAAATGCACAGAATCGAACCCAAGCTAATGGAGCAACAGAGTTAGAAGACAGGAAAATGTATG
>NMUG010002754.1:0-15579 GCA_002855965.1 Monotropa hypopitys
GAGGTAGGGAAACTTACAATGCGCCAAATTCTTCAATGCTAAATTTTTCGTCTTCGCACTAAGTTCCCTTTTTTTTTTCTGCAAGCTTTGAACACAAACAAAGAAAAAGATAAAAAAATAACAACTAAACTAAAAAAATAACAACTTAATCTAATTAGCCGTTTAACTTTCCCCGGCAACGGCGCCAAAATTTTCTAGCTCCGTCGTTAGTGCGATACAAAGATATAATTTTTTAACCAAGACACAACTACGTAGTAGTGATGAGATGAGTCGAACACAAGGAAAGTGAATGACTAATTTAGAGTAGATTGTTATTCTAAAGCTTAGTTTAAAAGAAAGAATTGATTGATTTGGATTTTTGGTTTGCAATTATAAATTGAACTAAGAAATGACAACTAATTATGAGTTTGAACTTAATTGAGAAAGGTACCTAGGGTCATTGCACTCTCTTGTCACTTATATTTATGATTTTTACCGAATATGGATCTCTTGGAAATGGACTTCTCTAAATCACACTATTGCAAGTCACATGATTTAAAGCATAAATAATTCCCAACATATTGATAACATAAATGATCACCATCTTAGCATATATCGTCATAAGTGTATAAACCATCTCTAGGCATGGTCTATCGCTTAGCACGACATATCTTATGGTGAATCACTTATCTTACCAAGGTTGAGAAACAATTAAAAATCACCATTGAAATTCTATTGCAAGACTACAATTTAAAAGATCATACATAGACATAAAATCCCAAAATTGCATAAACATGAAGGAAAGAATAGGATTTCAATGGTTCCAATCCAAGATTCTTACAAAAGTATCATAAGTACAAAATAACAAGAGGAGATACAACTTTCCTAGGTGAATGGAGAATTAGTGCATGGTTGAGGAGGAAGATGCCATGGAAATCATTGAGCTCTTCTTTAATTCCATTCTAGATCTAAGCTTCAATCTCAACTCTCCAATGGTGGAAATCCCTTTCAAAATCCAGTAAAAAACGTTCTTCTCTCTCTACCCAATAATCCTTATATATCCCCCCTTAATTACATTCAAAATTTAAATTTAAAAACCAAGTGAAGCGGGTTTTGTCCGGACGAGACCTACGCGTCGTTCGGACGACGGTCGCGTTTGAGTACAAATAAGGTTCTGCATGGTTCGTCCGGACTATAGGTATAGTGTCGTCCGGACTAAAGGGTTTGAGCAACATTGGAGCTTTCCTGGCTGCGTCGTCCGGACTACATGAATGCTTCGTCCGGACGACAGTGGCAGATTTTGAATTCTTTGGCTTTTTGATCCATGTCTTCTCCTCCCATGCCTTTTCTAACAATCTTCAATGTATTCCTTGGCATCTCAATGTCTCCAAATGTTCCATGGTAAGCCATATCTCCTTTATTTTCTAAAATTGCTCAAAACACACAAACTACAATAAATTTTATTAGTAACGTGCTTCGGGATTAACTAAAATAAGAAGTTAAAGAGTAGAAATAGGTACGTTACCTTACCTATCAGAGTAGCGCCATTGCCACGCCGGGGCGGTCCTCGAGCTTGTCACTCGCCTCAGCAGCAATACCCTCGAAGGAGAGCTTCGGCTCCCACAGCACCACTTCCCTCTGGGAAGACCCCACTGTCTCCATGGTCGCAGGATTAGGAATGGCAGCCCTCTCTGCCGCAGCCGACGAGGTCTAAGAAGCCGACACATCCTCAGATAGCCAGGCCCTCTTATGCTGAGCCCGAGTCCTTCTCAGCCCGGCCATGACTTCATCTTCCCGGCGACCAGTTGGCGGCTCATTCAAGACCGCCACCAAGGGCTCAACGGAAATAGAACCGTTTGCTAAGGTGGATTCGTTGGTGTATTGGGAGAATGGAGGAGAAGGATGGTGTGAAATTTGTGGATGACGAGAGTGAAGTGGAAGGATAGTATGAGGAAGAAGATGATGATGGAGAAGACGAAGAAGGTGAGAGTGAAGAAGAATAGGAGGAGTAGTTGTTCTGTTTTGAGAGATATAGTGAGGATGTGATGTAATAACTTAAAACTTTTGTGATGCTTTTGTTTGTTTTTGTGAAAAACTATGTAGTACCCTTGGTGTTGGGCATTTTGTTACTACCTAGCTACTATAGCCACAGCAAGGTTTTTGAACTCTATTTTTGTTGAAGTTAGAACGTATTTTGAACCAAAAAGCCCTCGATGATTAGTTTACGTTTCTATTGCGTGATTGATAGTGCGTTATTTAGAATGTTGATTAATCATTGATTTGCTTGGTGAACTTTTCGTTGTGGTTGTTCTTGCTTTGCTAGTTAGTGCATTCTTGGAAATAATTATACATCCATCTACCCACTTGAAGAGAAGAGAAGTGTGGTATAACTAGTTCTTTGGATTGAGTGTAAAGAGTGAAAATGTTTATCGTGTGTGAGATTTGGAATCGAGGCATTAGGATGACGAGAACACTTGATGACTTACTTGTAATCTTGTTCATGAGGCAATGAGTTATTTGTAGTGCATTTGGGCCAATCATTTGAATCTTTTTGGTGCAACTAATTGGTGAGATCTTGTCCAACTAATTCTTATGCCTAATTGTTCGGGACGAACAAGGTTTTAGTTGGGGGTTGTGATTATCCCACGAATATTACATTTTCGAAGGCTAATCTATGCTTCTTTCTACTTATTTTCGTTCTATTATTATTGATTTATGCCATGATGCGTTCACAAGGTATTTTCTAGTCTTCACAGTGAAAATTCGAAGAAAAGTGGCTTTTTGACTGATCAAAGCGGAGAACCGAGGATTGAGGATAGCCAAAAGGATGCCGGATGCCATGCAAATATGCCGTGAAGTGTAGATGGGAGTTCAAGGAGTCAAAGCATTGCAAAGTTGGAGATAAGGAGCAAAGAGTACCAAAAAGCAGTACCAGCAGTTAGAGACCGGTCCCCATTGTAGCGGGAGACCGGTCTCTCCATGATCAGAGAGCTTTGATGGATGAAAGTACCGGTCTCTCGAATAGGGAAAGACCGGTCTCTCCTGGAGTAAACCCAGAATTTTTGTGTTGTGTTTTTATTCGCGCGGGGGCAATTTTGTCCGATTTGGTATCAATAGGTGGGACCTATATAAGGTTATGAACGATTTTAATTACCAAGTCTCATTCATTACACATTTTATTAGGGTTTTATGCTATTTTGGTGATAGAGAGAGGGTTTAAGGAGGCCAAGGATTCTCCATTGAAGCTTTGAAGTTTTTCTTTGATTTCATGTACTTCCTATAAGAATATGAACTTTTTCTAAGTATTAAAGTTGTTCCTCTTATCTTGCTCTTTCTATCTATCCCTTAATTGCATTAATCTACCTAGTTTTCATGGAAGCTCTAAATTCGATTGTTCTTCTTTTAAATATGGGTGAGTAGTCTTTTAGGAGAGGTCATGGCTAGGGAACTCTATAAATTTATGAATGATTAGATGTTCAATTAGGCCATGTTCAAAGTAATTCCTTGGATAATAATTTCTACATTCGAATAAATATTCATAGTGTTATCTTCTTGATTATACGTAGACGGATTGATTCGGCACGTCGATTCCTCGAAGCGATGTCCTATGAATAGTTCAATGTTAATGAATAATGAAATGACTTCTCTAGGAAATATACTATGGAGATGATTGATTGTGCTTGTCAATGTTCTATGAGTAATATTTTGTGTCTAAAATATTGTTCGTATCTAGCAATTGAACTCTAATTGTCTCTAAAGAATATAAATCCCGAAACATGACCAATCCTTCTTTTCTAAATTACGTCTTACGTTTTAGCTCCCGTTATAAGAATTGCAAGAAATCATTGGTTGGCGATCCTAAAGCCACTCTTAAAAACAAAAAGAATCTCAAGAGACTTTGACCGCTTTACCTAAACGAACAAGAATTCCCTGTGGATCGACCTCGTTCTTACGAGTTACTTGCTACACGGGTCCTTAGCCCTACACTTCGGGCAACACTTTCGCTATATACGTTTGGGGTGTAAGCATGTCACGCCCCAGATTTTCAAACCAATTTTTTCTGAAACATTTAAAATGGTGAACAACAATGGATCATAACATCATTTATAAATATCTAAGCACCATTCATTCCCAACCACACACGAACATGAAAATACAGACATGAGTTTAAATTAGAAGTACAACCACAAACCATAGAGTTAGGGAGAGAGAAAAGGTACAAGTTTTAAACATTACAACTTCCCTACTCTATTACAAGTTCCGTGAGCCTGAAACAAAACAAGATAGAAATGGGGCTTCATTCCAAAATCCTTTTCCAATGCTCTATGCATCCAAGCCTACAAGGGAGAGATCAAAACCTGTGGAGAAAAATAGGGGCGTATCATGCCAAAGTAGGAAATACATATCGCCTAGCATGCTCAAGACCGGCGTGGAGTAGTGTGTGAATATAGGGCATGCAACACATGCATATGTACAAGGCATAACGAAGGCAATGATCCAACTCATATTATGTGACTCCAACCAAACAACCGTGTACCGAGTATACCAATGTGAGCTACTAGAACAAGTGCCCAAGAAACATGCATATGAGTTACCGTTTCTTTCCTTGATATAAATATACAAGTTCATCATTTTCCCTTTGGATTTCATATCATGAATGACCCTTGGGATCCCATCATAAGTCCACCCCAAGTCATTCAATTGGTTCAACCATCATGTTCGTAATCATGGATACGCCATGGAGTCCCATCATAAGTCCACTCCAGACTATCCTAGTTCAACGTGCCATTGTGTCATGTAACGAGTAATAGGTAGGATTAGTCTAGTAGGCGGCCAAACCCACTAACCATCCATCCGTCGTTCCCCAAGTAATCGCTGGTAGGGCCAAGATACCCCCATTATGCACAATGTCGTGGATGGCGTGACCATCCCGGAAACCCCGTCATAAGTCCGTTTCCGTTTACCATACAGATCAAATCCCTATCGTTACATCACCTAGCCAATGCTAGTCAATTATATTGTTCGCGTATGTCATAGTGTCACGTTCATTGAGACCATCATGTTATCACTCCTAGCCAATGCTAGTGAATTCCATACCAATGTCATTTATTCCAATTTATTCTATGCATGACCCAATGATATAATAACCAATCCAACATGTAATCTCATGATTTTCCACACATGACCAATGTGCCCAAAACATCAATTCTACATGAATTATGTTCAATTACATGGATACATACTCAATTCTATCATGTGATAACCAATTTACCAAAAGCCCTAATTTATGAAAGTTAAGATTTTTCCCAAATTTGGGGGTTTTCACCCAAATTACTCAAACATGAAATTGAGCCCAAGGAAATGCAATTAAACACATGAGATACATAAACCCTCAACCAATTTCATGAACCAAACCCAAACACTAGACCAATTTTACGATTATATAACTAGGCATGAAATTGAGGGATTTTAAAGACTTACACAAGGGTAGAAGGAGAAGCACAATCAAGAACAAGCTAAGAAATAGACATTTCCTACCTCAAATGAGCTTTCCAAAAATTCCTAGAATTCGGATCTTGACGGATGGACGAACTATGGAGCTCACCGAATAGCTCTCGACGCAAGGAACAACGTTTCTTCTTGGCGTTTCTTCACCGGAGCCTTGGATGGCTTTGGAAATCTAGAGAGAAGTGGGAGAGAAATAGAATGGAGGTATAGAGAGTGTGTAATGGAGGCTAGGGTTCCCAAAACTGAAGGAGAAGGGAGGAGTTCGAACTCCCTTTGGCAATATATACCCCCACACCTGAATTTCCAAAACACCCTTCATTAAAAACTTTTTAGCAGAATTTTGGCCTTCGCGACCGGTCGACAAAAATGCAAAGGAAATCCTCGACCGGTCGAACTTATATGGAACGCTTCACTGAAACCTCGCGACCGGTCGACGACGTATCGGTGTACCGGTCGCGGCCTATTTAAAATTCCCACTAAACACTCCTGACCGGTCGACTGCGTACCAGTGTACCAGTCGGCCTTAAGGAAATTTCAAAAACTTCAAACGTTGATAACGTTTTCGTCTGACCTCCGATTGAGGCGATTCAAGTCTCGTTGGATTCACAATCGAATTCTCTATCGTTTTCTAAGGTAAACCACCTTAAAATCACGATAAGATTTTAAGATAAAATAATTCAAGATTTCAAATTTAATTTACAAGACGAGTTAAATTCCAAAAATACTTTATAAAATACGGGTCATTACATCTCAACCACCTTAAAAGGATCTCGTCCTCAAAATTTTCTGAAGTAAGGGTACCAAGTACAAATACAAGCTCTACTCAAACGAATGTAAATCAAAATAAATCCGGATACTTGCTACGAATTTCGTCTTCTCGCTCCCATATCGCCTCTTCCGAACCATGGTTACTCCACAAAACCTTCAACAAAGGAATCGTCTTCCCGCGTAGCACTTGTTCCCATGAATCAAGAATGCGTATAGGCCTTTCTTTGTAAGACACATCGGCCTCTAACTCTACGTTCGACCAAACTATAACATGCGACGGGTCTGGCTCGTATTTACGCAACATAGAGATATGAAAAATGTCATGAACGTTGGAAATGTTAGACGGAAAAGCAAGTCGGTACGCGACTTCCCCAATCTTCTCAATGATGTCGAACGGACCAATAAAACGTGGCATCAACTTTCCCTTCTTCCCAAAATGCGAAATACCATGACGAGGTGCAACTTTAAGAAACACATGGTCACCTACCTCAAACGATAAAGGAGTATGACATCTATCATCCTAACTTTTGTAGCGACTCTGTTCTGTAAGCAATCTCTGGTGTATCGTCTTAATTTGCTCGGTAATCTGTTGCGTCATCTCCGGCCCAACAATAGCGGACTCAGCAACGTCTAACCAACAAATGGGCGAACGACAAGGCCTATCGTACAAAGCCTCTAAAGGTGCCATACCAATACTCGAATGAAAACTGTTGTTGTAAGCGAACTCGATCAACGGCAAATGGTCCACCCAATTCCCGTGACAGTCCAACACGCAAGCTCGTAACATATCCTTCAAAATCTATATCGTGCGCTCTGACTGGCCGTCGGTTTGAGGATGAAAAGCGGACCTCCAACCATGCGCGGCTAGACTAGCAAGATGACAAGATTTCCGACTTAATGCGTCGGCCACAATGATAGCCTTACCTGGATGATAATGTAGCTCGAAGTCATAATCCTCTAAGTGCTCCATCCATCGCCTCTGTCGCAAGTTCAACTCCTTCTGTGTGAACAAATACTTCAAGCTCTTGTGATCCGAGAACACTTCAATTTTTTTGCCGTACAAGTAGTTCCTCCACATCTTCAATGCAAATACGATGGATGCAAGCTCTAGATTATATGTCGGATAATTTCTCTCATGCGTATTCAACTGCCTCGAACCATAAGCAATGACTTTCCCCTCTTGCATCAAGACGTCGTGAGAAGCATCACAGTAGACGGAGTAGACAATTCCCCTCTCGGGTACAATAAGAATCGATGCCGAAGTCAATCGCCTCTTTAGCTCCTCAAAAGCTATCTCACACGATTCATCCCAAGCAAACGGAACACCCTTTCGGGTCAAACGAGTCATAGGTGCGGCCAATCGTGAGAAATCCAAAATGAAACATCTATAATAACTCGCGAGTCTGAGAAAACTACGAACATCGAACACACTTTGTGGACGCGGCCACAAAGAAACAACATCGACCTTGCTAGGATCAACCGAGACACCTCCTCGAGATACGACATGACCGAGGAACTTCACCTCCGGAAGCCAAAACTCACATTTGCTGAGCTTGACATACAAATGATGCTCTCACAGCAACTCCAACACAACCCGAAGATGAACATGGTGCTCCTCCTCTGAAACAGAATAGATAAGAAGATCATCAACAAACACTACCACGAAGCGATCGAGATGAATACAGAAGATATGGTTCATGAGATCCATGAACATCGCTGGAGCATTAGTCAAGCCGAATGGCATGACAATAAACTCGTAGTGGCCATAACGAGTACGAAACACTGTCTTCGAAATATCCTCTGCCCGAACAATCAACTGATGGTAGCCGGAACGCAAATCAATCTTTGAGAAATAGGTGGAACCACGAAGCTGGTCAAATAGATCGTCAATCCTCGGCATCGGATATTTGTTCTTCACTGTAACACAATTTAACTTCCGGTAGTTGATACACAACCGTAAGGACCCATCTTTCTTCTTAGCGAACAACGCTGGAGCACCCCAAGGTGACGAACTAGGGCGAATAAAACCCAACTCATAAAGCTCCTACAACTGAGACTTTAGCTCTCACAACTCGACAAGCGCAAACCGATAAGGTGGTATCAAAATAGGTGATGTACCAGACAATAAATCAATAGAAAACTCCACCTCTTGCTTAGGCGGAAAACCTAGCAAATCCTCCGGGAAGACATCTGGAAACTCACAAACGACCAATAGTAACTTACCACGACGTGAATGATCATCATCTAAACTGAGACTGGCAAGCAAACAACTGATGGAATCGCGGTCTCTGGAATCATAGAAACAAGAATCGTCTGACTCCTTCCGATCGCCATAAACATAGAAATAAACTCAATCAGGAGAGAAGACCCGCACTCGATGTCGGTGGCAATCGATGTTGGCATGTAAGGTAGAAAACCAATCCATCCCCAAAATGAGATCAAACCCGGACATACCCAAAACTATGAAATTGAAGGTAAAATGGTAGTCCTCAAGCGTCAACTCACAATCTCTGCAAACTCGGTCCAACCGGACACGACCTCCTACAGGAGTATCCACAAACAAGGGTGGATCCAAAACGTCCGCGTCCAATGCCAATGCATGGATGAATGATGCAGCAATGAAGGAATGCGATGCACCTGAATCGAAAAGAATGATAGCCCACGAATTGTAGATAAGGAACATACCCCGAACAACAGAAGTCTCCAGCTACTGCTGAGAAGTGGAAGGAATAGAAGTTGCTGGGATGGAAAAAGCTCTTCCATGAGTCGTCGGGCCCTGGTGGCAACCACCCCTCTGCTGGAACTGCTGAACTGGTTTGGCAGGCGTCACAACCCCGCAAACACGAGAAGCCTGAACTGAAGCTGCTGGTCCTGACTTATGAGGACGCTGATGCCCACTCTGAGGTTGCTGCACCGAACCTGCCTCATTGCGATTACCAACTCTCTCTGGACAATTCCTGGCCATGTGACCCACCTGACTACACTCGAAACAAGCGGAGGCTCTACAATCTGCTCGCATATGTCCCGTCTGACGGCATCGGTGACAAACAACCGGGCTCTTCGATAAACCCGCACCACACTGCGACCTCTGACCTCTAGAAAAGCGAGACGGCTCCCTCTGATGCTTCCGTCCTAACGATGAACTCGAATTTGAAACCTGTCTGCGCGGCTCCCAAACCTTCACATCTCTCGATTTCTCCCTCTTTGGCTCAATAGCCCTCGCACAATCAACAATATCAGCAAACACACGAATACGCTGGCTCATCACTAACCACTGGACTGAAGGATGAAGACCCTTCTCGAAACGCTTACACTTCCTCTCCTCCGTGCTCACCAAATCAGTAGCAAACCTCAACAATGCCTGAAACCGCATGGCATACTGGGACACAGTCATCGTCCCCTGCTCTAACCGCTCAAACTGCTCACGTAACTACTCCCTGAAGCTCTTCGGGAAGTACTGCCCCTCAAAGATAGACTGAAAATCAACCCAAGTCATCCCACGAATAAGATCCAGAATAGCCTGTGGCAAGCAAGCTAGCACGACGCATCTCTAGAATCGAACTCCACAACTGACTATCCTCTCCGGTCAGCTGATATGTAGCAAAAGAGATCCGCAACTTGTCTTCCCCGATCTCCAGAGTATCCAACACCTTCCTTATCTCGAACATCCAGTGATCCGCTTCCAAGGGATCACCCTCACCGTTGAACTTCGGAGGATCCATGTGCCTAAACTCCCGCAATGCGTGTATAGTGCGATTCCCTGCATTCTCTCGCAGAGCAACAAATCCGCGACTTGCTTCGACCATGGCAGCCACAAGCTCCCGGGCAAACAGACTAGGGGCAACAAGCCCTTCTGGAACTGGAATCACCGGTGGCACCTCGTCCTCCACCCCGTGCATCCTATCATTTACCTCCTCACTATGTTCATCTTGGGCGCCCTCACCCCGACAACCCCGACCCATTCCTCGACCACGCCGTTGAACCATTTATACAAAAGATTTCGAATTCGATGAGAGAAAAGCACAAGACAAGGCCCAAACAGATAACTCAATCAACGACGCAAGGCTCAACCAAAGAGAAGGATACTCAACGATATCAACAACGGATTCTCATAACCAATGGAATCAAATAACAGGGCTACACCCGAAGAAAGGTATAATGCATATGTATACTCATCAACTCACACAAGCCTATGGATCATGCCAATGTATGCTTTACATATTCACAATACATGCTAGATGATGCAATAATACTCAATGCAACCCATAGAGACTAAGAGTCTCCCCAAAGGCCTAAGTTTTCGAAACTGAAAGCTCTGATACCAAGTTGTCATGCCACGGATTTTCAAACCAAATTTTTTTTGAAACATTTAAAATGGTGAACAACAATGGATCATAACATCATTTATAAATATCTAAGCACCATTCATTCCCAACCACAAACGAATATGAAAATCCAGACATGAGTTTAAATTAGAAGTACAACCACAAACCATAGAGTTAGGGAGAGAGAAAGAGGTATAAGTTTTAAACATTACAACTTCCCTACTCTATTACAAGCTCCGTGAGCCTAAAACAAAACAAGATAGAAATGGGGCTTCATTCCAAAATCCTTTTCCAATGCTCTATGCATCCAAGCATACAAGGGAGAGATCAAAACCTGTGGAGAAAAATAGGGGCGTATCACGCCAAAGTAGGAAATACATATCGCCTAGCATTCTCAAGACCGGCGTGGAGTAGTGTGTGAATATAGGGCATGCAACACATGCATATGTACAAGGCATAACGAAGGCAATGATCCAACTCATATTATGTGACTCCAACCAAACAACCGTGTACCGAGTATACCAACGTGAGCTACTAGAACAAGTGCCCAAGAAACATGCATATGAGTTACCGTTCTTTCCTTGATATAAATATACAAGTTCATCATTTTCCCTTTGGATTTCATATCATGAATGACCCTTGGGATCCCATCATAAGTCCACCCCAAGTCATTCAATTGGTTCAACCATCATATTCGTAATCATGGATACGCCATGGAGTCCCATCATAAGTCCACTCTAGACTATCCTAGTTCAACGCGCCGTGTGTCATATAACGAGTAATAGGGTAGGATTAGTCTAGTAAGTGGCCAAACCCACTAACCATCCATCCGTCGTTCCCCAAGTAATCGCTGGGAGGGCCAAGATACCCCCATTGTGCACAATGTCGTGGATGGCGCGACCATCCCGGAAACCCCATCATAAGTCCGTTTTTGTTTACCATATAGATCAAATCCCTATAGTTACGTCACCTAGCCAATGCTAGTCAATTGTATCGTTCCCGTATGTCATAGTGTCACGTTCATTGAGTCCATCATGTTATCACTCATAGCCAATGCTAGTGAATTCCATACCAATGTCATTTATTCCAATTTATTCCATGCATGACCCAATGATATAATAACCAATTCAACATGTAATCTCATGATTTTACACACATGACCAATGTGCCAAAAACATCAATTCTACATGAATTATGTTCAATTACATGAATACATACTCAATTATATCGTGGGACAACCAATTTACCAAAAGCCCTAATTTATGAAAGTCAGGGGTTTTCCCAAATTTGGGGGTTTTCACCCAAATTACTCAAACATGAAATTGAGCCCAAGGAAAGACAATTAAACACATAAGATACATAAACCCTCAACCAATTTCATGAACCAAACCCAAACACTAGACCAATTTTACGATTATATAACTATGCATGAAATTGACGGATTTTAAAGACTTACACATGGGTAGAAGGAGAAGCACAATCGAGAACAAGCTAAGAAATATACATTTCCTACCTCAAATAAGCTTTCCAAAAATTCCTAGAATTCGGATCTTGACGGATAGACGAACTTTGGAGCTCAGCGGATATCTCTCGACGCAAGGAACAACGTTTCTTCACCGGAGCCTTGGATGGCTTTGGAAATCTAGAGAGAAGTGGGAAAGAAATAGAATGGAGGTAGAGAGTGTGTGTAATAGAGGCTAGGGTTCCCAAAAATGAAGGAGAAGGGAGGAGTTCGAACTCCCTTTGGCAATATATACCCCACACTTGAATTTCGAAAACACCCTTTATTAAAAACTTTTCAGCAGAATTTTGGCCTTCGCGACATATCGACAAAAATGCAAAGAAAATCCTCGACCGATCGAACTTATATGGAACGCTTCACTAAAACCTCGCGACCGGTCGACGACGTATTGGTGTACCGGTCGCGGCCTATTTAAAATGCCCACTGAACACTCTCGACCGGTCGACCGCGTACCAGTGTACCGGTCGGCCTTAAGGAGATTTTAAAAACTTCAAACGTTGATAACGTTTTTGTCCGACCTCCGATTGAGGCGATTCAAGTCTCGTTGGATTCGCAATCGAATTCTCTATCGTTTTCTAGAGTCAACCACCTTAAAATCACGATAAGATTTTAAGATAAAATAATTCAAGATTTCAAATTTAATTTACAAGACGAGTTAAATTCCGAAAATACTTTATAAAATACGGGTCGTTACATAGGGTCATTCAGTGAGCTTCTTCCGTTATAGAGGAAAGAGATTCTCTATTCAGATTTTTAGGTCATTTGTCTTTATGACTATTAGATATGGAGGTCACTGAGGATGGTTTGCAGCGGGACCTTGAAGATGTTAGAGCTTCGGCTAGCTTGACCAGTATTGTGGCTGTATTGGAGGATTCGTTGAGGCAGACAGCTCAGTGGCATATGATCCAGCTTGAGGAGATCGGCAGACTACTACGTGAGTTGTCGGACCTTGATCAGATTGTAGATGAGTCACAGGATTGGATCTGCGACTTGGGTGATGAGAGAGATTCTTTGAAGGATGATTTTGACATCCGGGCTGGATCGTATTATCACGATCCAAATCGGCAATTATCAAGGTAATTACCGGATTAGTGACGTGCAATATCATAGTAACATATTACAACTAATAACAACTCTAAAAGAATCTGCAACTGAAAACTAACTGAAACTGCTGATATATAAATATGTACAAAAGATGACAGAACGGGCTCAACAAATAGGGTATAAACAAGACCCAGACCCAATAAAACTGAAACAACTGAAACAACTAGTCATCTGAGATCCTACTGCAAACTACTGAAATATAAAAACTAAACATCTATCAACTACTGAAACTGAAACTGGACAACTAACCACCGCAAAGCCAAACTGACAGAACCTCCACACTGAACTCTATGCTGTAGCTCGAAAGGTGAACACGCTACCCGCTATTCCCTAAAAACGTGTAAAAACACGTCAACACGATGACATGGTGAATATATAAGAACAATGTAAATAAGAAGTAAGTAAGTGATAAAATCTCTTTTAAAATATCTTATCTCTTTTCCAAAACCTCTTTTTCAAATATAGAATTTCCTATTCTTCTTCTTTATGGTTTTATTCCACAAATCTCTTTCTTGATTCTTTGAATTTATAAAAATGATTTTCTTCCAAACATTTCCACCTTTCTTTTCCAAATAATCTTTAACATTTTCTCTTTTTTCTTTTCAATTTTACTTGTCCGGTCACCCGGTTTTTGATATCCAGGTCTCCCCTATAAATAGGGGAGTTAGGGTTTCTTCAGAAACCTGTTCGTCCCAGAGCTCTCTTCCCTTGGCGATTTCCTGCAACCGCGCGCAGCATCTTCGGCCACCGTTCTCCCTGCTTCCATTGCCCGTTTCCCATGCCTCTAGCCCTCTTCATCACCTCAGGTAACCGTTAAACTCCATTTCTGCTTATCTCCTCGACTTTCTTCTTGTTTTCTTGGTCGTTTTTGCGACCTTTTGGTGACTGTTCGTTTCTCCCCGCCATTGTTGAAGACCTGGAAGCTTTTGGCAGGCTTCTGGGCTTCTAGGCTGGGGATGGGCGCTCGCCCTGCTTACGGACACGTCTGACTGGTGTTCGGTTGAGCATATTTTGCCTTCTCGTCATTTTTGCGATGTTTTTCCAGGTTGGGGTGCATCCCTTCTGCCATTTTTGTGGCCTGGAAGCTTCCTGTAAGTTTCTGGCCCTCGTGGTGAGGGAGATGAATATTCAGACCAAGCTTGGCCGAGCCGAGCCGCCTCCCTGTGCTTCATTGCGTAGGTTGATGCCGGACCGACTAACGGTGCCCTCTTGTTTGTGTTCTTTTCAGATCCAACTGATGGCGCCGAAGAAGTGGTCCGATAAGTTCAGGCGGCTCCTGGACACTCCCGAAGACCTCCGGCATTTTAGGGAGGAGTACGAGGTTCCGACCGACGTGAATCTCCTGCTAGCCCCCGTCGGTCACAAGGAACAGGGACCACAACACATCCTTGTTCCCATCGTTGCCATCGTTGAGGGGGGAGTCCGGTTCCCCTTTCAACCAATTCTCACCCGTTTCTTCGACTCTCTTGGTATTACGCCGTTCCAAGTGACGGTAAACACATTCAGGATTCTTCTGGGGGTGACCAAGTTAAACGAAACCCTCCCGCCGGCAGATCGACTCACTTTTGACAACATCTTCGGCTGTTACTTCGTTGGATACAACCACAAATCCAACAAGTATTATCTGGGCCAGAGTCCTGGCCAGACCGGCATGATTGCCGGCTTGCCGGACTCGGACAAATATGCCGACGACGTTATCATCGTCTTCGGCCGCTTTTTCACCCCACTTCATTACGGGGGGGGGGAGGGGGTCATGTCTATACCGTACCCTTTCTGGAGGGTGTCCCCGGTAAGTTTTATTACGTCGGCATGACTTTTTTTTTTCTTATCTGATCTCTCGGATTTTTCTAACCACCTGCTTTTTTCCGTGCAGACGCCGGGGTCCTCAGTGGCTGCAAGAACGTGGCCGACGCTGATAGGGTAAAGGCTTTCTCTGCTCTGTCAAAAGCCAGACGTTGGGCCCCGACTTTGTTGGAGTACCATCCGACCTATACCCACACTCTTCGGCCGCGACCTTCCCAGGCCGAGCCATCTGCTAGGCGCTCAGACGAGCCCTCTGCTACTCATCCAGACGACCCTTCCGCTTCACCGGTATAGAGTTGGTAGGATTTTTTGTCGTTCCGGCAATGTGCCGAGGGCGTTCGAGGCCCATTACGACCCTGATGTTTTCCGCGAATTGAAATTCAGTGTTCTTGAAAGTTGTAGAAAATTTTGTTAGGAATCCAACGCAACTTGAATCGTCGCAATCGGAGATCGGACGAAGAAGTTACGCCCGATTTACCTCGCAGCAGTTTTTCCTTTGGTTCAGCGAAATTGGTTATCGATAACGGGCTTGTGGTTATCGATAACGGGTTATCCTTTGGTTCCTTAGTT
>NMUG010002755.1:0-15577 GCA_002855965.1 Monotropa hypopitys
CACAATATGAAACTTACACCTTTACACGTTTAACGTACACCTTTACATAATATGTAACTTACACTTTTACACATTTAACATGCACCTTTACACAATAGGCAACTTACACTTTTTTCAGCTTTACAACTTAACAAACATATACACAACTTACACCTTTTCAACTTTACACACACATTTACAGCTTTACAGCTTTGCACACATAGCTTTACACCTTTACAACTTACACACAATTTATATTTGGATATTGCACATCTCTTTAGATATAATGACATAATTGCATAGCTCTATAGTTTTTGGCATGTTTGCCTAGCTCTATTATTTTGGCATAATAACCCAGCTCTATAATTTTGGCATGATTGCCCAGCACTATATATAATGTCATAATTGCCCAACTTTGTAACAATTCATCTTGTTCATCATTTACAACTTCTACACTTTCATACATCGTCAACCCACACACACCACACACATTCCCACACAACTGTATGTTTGATTTACATTGAAATCTTCTCTTTAGACCACTTGAATAAATAGATAAAAAATCTTCAATCACCACCTTTATTGATCATCGACACATACATACATCTTGATTTATATGATTTCCATTTTAATCACACATGTACTATTATTTAAAGTTTATTCATTTCAAAGGAAACACATATGTTCACATATATATATACTAGTATATACTTGTGCCTGAAGGCACTCTACTCATGTCTTCGATACTCTAAACATAAAGTATAAAGAAAAAATAAAAATAATTACTGCATTGTCTGTGCATATGACACTTGACTCATGCCTTCGACACTTGACTCATGCACATGTGCCTTCATCACTTTGAAAAAACTTGTGCACAAAAAATTAAGTAAATAAAAAATTGAGAATATAGTAATTTTTATAATACCAAAATAAAAACAATGCACAAAAATTATACAAAAATTGTAAAGATATCATATTTTTAATAGATGTGTGTGAGAAAAAAATATATAGTTTGAGTTAGTATATAATATAATGGGATGAGAATATAGTATATTAATATAATAAGGTAGGGATATAATATAATATAATAGGATGTGGAGACATTCAATCTAGGCCATTGGCTTGATCCAATGGCTAAAAATGTAAGTTGTGTATATGTGAGTTATATGTGGGGCCCAAAGAGTGAACTGAAATATTATATATATATATATAACACAACTTCATATCTACCAAACTCACAAAATACTGCTTAAACACCACTGATACTATCTCCTTGGAACATTGTAAGCCCCACACCTCCCACCTATACCAACTTAAACATTCAGTAATAATATAATAAACAACGCATAATAAATAAGATTGATTAACAGTCATTTTGCTTTTAAACATGCTCGAAACTATGATGCCATAATCACACACACACATATGTCAAATACATGATGAATCGAACACACTCACACTCACACATCCCATTAGATTGACTAACATGCTATTCTCCTTTGATTAATTAAAAGTAATCATGATATGCAAACCACGTGTATACATACACCCTTGACAATCGCTATACGATAAAGGAATCAAATTCGCCACTCTCTTAGACTTATACGAGATAACCCTAGAATAAAAATCCCAAGAAAACCAAATCAAACAATGAACATATCTTGAAGAACAATAATATGCAAACCACGTTCTCCAAACATGCCTCGAATTCGACTCGGAACCTTCGGATCATCAAGATTGAACCCCTTTCTCTCTATAACTCCATTTTACCTTTCTTCCTCTCTCACCTTAGGATATGTTTAGGGAGGAAACAACATGATTATACAACTATAAACACACTTTAAGAAGCCTAAAAACTATTTTAGGATGCAAAATACCAAATCTGTCCTTAAATTTTCCAAAACTAAATGACACAACATGCCTGTGAGTGCGCATGTGCCTAGGGCATGCCTCCTATGCACCGGATGCACCCATGGTGTGCCAAATCCACACCAGACTCTATTTGGGTGCTCTTTTGAGTGCCTTGCACCCCTAAGGCGCTCTGAACTCATGCTAGATACTTTTGAACCCAACATGTAACATCCCTTACCAAAATTTACTAAAAATTATATGGAAATAAATTTTTTTCTTAACTTTTAAACCCAATAGTTATCAAGTTTAAAACTAAAACATCAACTAATCATCAAGTATGAACATAAAACCCAATACAATGGCCTTCCATCTACTACATTTACAATTACTATAAATGTTCCACAAGACATATACCAATGACAAAGGAACAAAAGTACTAACATAAAAGAAATAAGATTCCTCTAATCCAAAATTCCCGGCACACAAGCTAAGTGCCAAAACCTTCGAGCCATGCCTCGTCTTCATCCTTCCCAAGCTATGTAGTGGACCGCTAGCTCCAAGACCTAGTTTCCAAGCATTCAAGAAAACACAAGGAAACCAGAGTGTGAATATAATATTTTGATTTCACAATTGCAAGAGAATTTAATAAAAACATGCGAGTATCGAACTTTGCAAGAACAAGGGTCCAATCCCTAAGAACACATTCACCCAATCCCATGCACCCTGTGCATTTACATGTATATATGGCCGAAACTCATTTTTAAAAACATCCTTCTATTTCTCTTTCTCAAAATAGCTATCACTATAGGTGATAGTTCGTGTGCCCAACACACTCATCAAGTGTATCACAAAGATACCAATCTGGGGATCCTGTCTCCAAAATGGGTGTATAACCTAGAGAAAACTCACTCCCACGTCCAATGTGTAGTCTGCAAGAACTTTTGTTCCAAGGTGCATATGCATATATATATACAATATAGTATGCTTTACCCCTAATGCATTATAGGATAAATCTCACTCACACGTCCAACATATAGTCTGCAGGAAATAAACTTCCAAATATAATCATCATGAAATTTGCTTGTTTCCATCTCATTCCAATCTCAATCCAGGAACAAAACATGATATAGATGCTTCCAAAACAATTTAAACGAGTAAACACGTACTTTGAGAGCCAAGCAAAATACTCTCAAAATACCATAGACATACACTCACCAGCAACGTTGTTCAAACATTTTCCTTGCCTAGTTCAAACCTTTTCCTTGCTCTTGAGGGAGGCCTCAATGCCTTCCTCAAGTGTCCCTGTCAAAATAATTATAATTTTAGTCCACGTTGCAAGTATAAGTTGATAAGAAATGAGAAAATTATAAATCAATTCTTTGCATGCCTTAATGTGCTAAGAATTATTCTTACATGACCTTATTTAGTTATTTTCCATCACCCAAAGACTTAACCAAAATTTTAGATAGAACCACTCCGAACCGGTTGCCAACCCATTCCCAACCGGTTGGCCTAGCATTTCCCAGCCCAATCGCTATCCCAACCGGTTGCACAATCGGTTGGTCCCAGCCAACCCCAGCCCAACTGCTATCCCAACCGGTTGCTCAATCGGTTGGTCCCAGCCAACCCCAGCCCAACCGGTTGCACATGGAATCCCAACCGGTCGGGACCCCTTCTGCTCCAAAATCTGCCGAACGTGATTTTTCGACCAAGAATGACTTCAACTTTTCCAAACCCAATTTTAAGCCTCAAAACCTCAATTCATCATTGCTACAATATTCCAAACATCTAAGGACTTAATATATATGATTTAGACTCAATTACAACCTTCCAATATAATCAATTTCCCCAAAAATCCACCCTAACTAGTGAATTTTCTCTAAAAATGAGATTAAACTTCAATCCTCGATCTAGACCCAATCTGATATGAAATAAAGATAAAATATACATGTATAGATTCATACTTACGTCGTGAATAAGTTTGAAGTTGATCTCTTGATCCAAATTGTCCTCCAAAGTCTTCAATTTCTCAATCCCCCCTTGCTCTCCCTTCTTGCTTCTCTCTAGCCTCCTTTAAACAAAAATTAGGGAAAATGAACTTTACCCTAATGATATACTCCATGACAGATTTTTAACCCATTTTACCACTTTGCCCCTTCACTAATCCACTAAATTACCCTTGTGTGCCATTGCTCTCATTTATTTAATACTTATAACACAAAAAACCCATTTTATACCATTTAATCTCCTCTATAAATTCTTTCAACTTATAATTCAAAAATGGAATATTATATTCCTTAATCTCACCTTTGAATATTTATTAAAAATATTTAAAACTTATAATTAGATGAAACGGGTATTACAACTCTCCCCCTCTTTAGAAATTTCGTCCTCGAAATTAAAATACCTTAGAGCTTTACACCAACCGACCTTAAAATCTTCCACTATTTTCTTCCACAACCCTCCACTTTTTGACCCAAGGTTACATCTTCCAAAAATTCGACAAGTTCTACTTTCCATAATCTCACATCCATTATTCCCTATCTTTATTTCATTTCTTCTCCTATTTCCACAATTGATTTGCAAAACGGGACAACACTTCCAATCCCCAACATCATTACCAATATAATTTATCATCATCACATCAAGTTTAATCAAAACGACAATAGCAATCTACAACCAATGATACACCAAAGACTTATCATCACAACCGCCTTTACCAACTTGCTCTTAAAAATGCCAAAACGACTATAGTTTTATTCACTCATGATGAAATTAATAAGATCAACCCAATTTTTCTCTTACCATTCCCAAATTTAACTTCAAAACATAACTTTACTCTACCATCTCCTTATGGCCTTTAATTCAAATTTTACTATCACCCTAAAGGTTTTCACACCATCTATGATCTGGTCTATCCAAGATTTCTCATAGTTTCACACTAAGATGGTACTATACTCCTTTCTCCCAACCCTGCATTTCTTAACCACAATAGAACTCAATTCCTATCAATCAAATATTTTTTACCTCTATTGCTTCTAACTACAACTCTAATCACATTGACGCGATTCGAATAACAATGCTAGTCGCAACTTCCTTTTTCCTAACAAAACAACAAGACCTAGCATAGAGTTATCACAAGAACACTTTGTTCCTAGTCCTAATTCTAACTCATAACGATTATTATAAGAACAACTTCCTTAACGATTTTTAGACAACATCCACATTCTCCAACTAGCTTGATACCCATGTTATGTTGACTCTAATCCAAACTTGCCATTGCCTCTTAACGACATTTTTCTAACCACATGATGAGTAAACACCTTCTTCCATAGAAATTCCCCAAAAGAACTACCTTGGATTTACGTTGATAACTACTATTGCACACACTTCACTCAAAAGAGAAAATCATCACAAAGATTTCGAATAGCAATTTCATGCATTCTCCCAAAATCCTCCAATATTCGAATAATCCTCTACAATAGACCATTAATCTATGGTTGCAACACATACCAAACTTTAAAGTTGTATAACAAACCTATAAAGCATACCCTCAAAACTTCTACATAACTTGTGAATCACCTTTTCTAGTTCTATACACGAGTACCACTATGTGCATGCATACCTTTTCAACATTCAACTAAACCAGCCAAATCACTCAAAATTTCCACTAAAAGGAACATACACACTCTGCCCAACAATTCACAACATTTCAACCAAAATCAAGGTTATCCTTAAACTTAGGCAAAACGTGCCACGAATATCCTAGAATATAATCTCCCAACCTAATTTAAGAATTTAGGTATATTAACTTTACCCTCCAAATTTGAAATCCTCAAGCTCAATTCTCTAGCCGCATAAATACTTAACCACTACTTCCATTCTTTCCCTTCTTAGTTTAACATCTCTCGGTCCAAATACACTAGCCCCAATATTAAGGATCCATCATCCTGGTTACAAAAATTAAACTCAACACCAATAAAACAATTGACAACTTTCCCTTGATACTCATCCCAAATAGGACCTCCTTTGCTTTGCTAAAAGAACCACCATCCTACACTGAGTTTATCTAATAAAGCATCACTCGACCCCACAACTCGACATCCATTTTCCTTAACTCTGAAGTTTGTCTAACCCATACTTACCATAACAAATCTCATTTGTCACCACTCTCTATTCAGGAAAAATCACTATTGATCTCCTAATCAATAGCCCCTCTTATCACTTTTTCAACACTGATATGGACATCGATCTTATCTTTAGCCTCTTAAAATCATTCTCACCAATTTCTTAGTAACTCAATTCTCATATTACCCAGCTACTCCATACCACATGTGAATTGACCTAAAAGATCTCTATAATTCTCTAATAGCAATCTGCTAACCTAAGAATTACCTCAAAAACACATATCAACCTATTATGCACCACCCCAGTTCCAATTTGTTCTCCGATTCACGCCGACGCTTCTCACTAAAGAGAGGACAACTCAAAAGTACTGGTTTCACCTGCAACTAATTATAACCACTTCTTTCTTCTTGGCTTCACTCCTCTCATCCTCTTCGTTGGACTAATTGAATTTGAGAGTGTATTGATAGGAAGCTTAATCCTTATCTGGTTTACATTATCTTTCACAAGAAGACACATTGAAAAACATAAGATTCTTTACCTCAAACTTGAGTTTGTTGGATGATTTTTCTATACTTTGGCATATCTCTCACACATTTCCTTTGCACTATTTTTGTGTGTGAGATACTCTTGTAAGCAGCTGTACACTTCTCCTATCCATTGGTATACTTAGCTCTTGGATAAACTCATTAGATTTGGTGGAAAGTTAATGAGAAGAAGCCTTCATGACCAGTTGCGACAGAATCTCTGAAAGGGGGTTATTAGTTCCTTTAAATGTTCACTTGATTATATTCTTATTGGGACATTATACTTTTATAAATATATTTGTTTTGCAGTTGTTAGGGTAAAAGAATCCAGAATAGAAAAGTTGTTCATGTGCCATTGAACTTGCCTTTATAATTTCTCTCCTTTGCATTCATTGGTACCTTAGCTATTCAAGGAGGAGTATTCCAAGCACTACAAGGATCTTGTGCCATAACCTAATCTGAAAGATACATTTGGGCAGCAATCTATTTGGAGCTTACTTGTGTTATAGATAATGCCTTAGTTGTTTTGTAGCCTTGTATCATTAGTTAGTATATGCTTGACAATTTTCGGTGTTATAAAATAATGCTCCCCAAGCGTAGGGAATTAAGATCGTTAAAGCAAAATATCCGGTAAGACCAGTATCGAATCCACAGGGAGACATGAATAGTAATAATTTGAATTGTAATTTGATAAACAAACGGGCAGTTGGATGCTAGCCTTTATGGTGAGTTTTATGCTTGTGATCCACTTAATTCTAAGTAGATCAGAGATTAACTACGAATTGAATACAAATCATCTTTCCTCGATTTAAATAAGAGATGTGGTTGGGGAAATCAACCAATCCGCATTCCATACTATCCTTAATTCTCGAATGAAGAAATATAATTGGAGACTCAGGCACGGCGGAGATTGCCACTGTACATGCACTGTATCCCTCATGAATGATGGTCGTTGTCAGCATTTTGGCTGGACCTTGATTCTTCATCCGGTTATCGATAACATGTATAAGTGGTTATCGATAACCACTTCCTATAACTTTTGGCTTGGCGGTCTTCTAGCTCCTGTTATCGATAACCTGTCTGAGCAGTTATCGATAACCTCTTCCTCTGGATTTTGGCTGACACTTCTTCTTTTGATAGTTATCGATAACAAGGCTGAATGATTATCAATAACTGATCTCTCGAGCTTTTGGCTGGCACATGCTTTTCTGCTGGTTATCGATAACAGGACTGAATGGTTATCGATAACTAATCTATCAGGAAAATGGCTGGCACTTCTTCTGTCGCTGGTTATCGATAACAGAGCTATATGGTTATCGATAACTGGTCTCTCGGGACTTTGGATGGCACTGGCTCTTCTACTGGTTATCAATAACCTGAAAATCTAGGTTATCGATAACCTGTATCTTGGACATCCATACCATCTTCTTTCCCAATATTTCGTCACTTTGTCTTTTGAACACCGGAGATTTTACTATGCTCAAAACATGCCTTTTAACCTGAATTTCCTGAAAGTGCTTGGAAAACCTTGTTATACGTGAAACGCATTAAAACCAAGAAAATGACTAATTTAACATTGTGGATAAGACTAGATAGACACGTGAAACATATACATTTGCGTGTCTATCACATCTCCTAACATATTGTTTGCTAGTTCCTAGCAAACTCGAATCAAACTAAATCCTAGAGTTTTATTGAAAATAAAAATGTGAGATAGTTCTTTTAAATCACCAGGCAGTCCTGGTATGACGAGTATGGTCTCGTGAGGGTTTTAGTAGAGCACTACCCACAAAACACATTTATCTACCAATAAAAAAAGAAAAAGTAAAAGAAATTGCATGGTAAGATCACGACTTAATTTCTGGATCATTGTAACTTCAAGAATTGATTCTCCCTTTCAAAGTTGAGTTTCGATTCCAACTCTCTCTGGTGGGTCACTCACAAATGAATTACCACTAAATTTTTTTAGTAAGTTGAGAACCATCTTTGGATTGTGAACAAAAGGGATTCTATAGCAATTTATAATCTGGCTAGAGAGAAATAGTTCTTCATTCAATGAATTTTTAGTGACAACACACATCACATAAGCACAATAATAAACAAGTAATCAGCTATGGATTATGCGAATCAGATAGGACTTTCCATCTTATAATGTCAAAGGTACGATAATATATGTGCAAAACAACCAGGGCATTGCATTATAATAAAGGTTCGGTAACTACCCTATTCCATCCCTCAAAATACCCCAAAATGAATAGAATGAAACAAAAACAAAATCAAACATCATCAGCCGGGTCAGCTACCGGAGCATGTACACTCCCGGATGCCTTCGGCTCTGGGATAGGTCGGGGTGTAGGTGGAACTTCCTCCTCATGTCTATCTAACCTCCTCATGATCTACTCTAAATGTATGGCAATCCCTCTCTCCCAGTCCAACCTCCTCTCTCTCTCCTGCTCAAAACTCCGCTGAAAATCTAAGTGGCTCTCTCCATCATCAGCCAACTGTCTCTGAATGGCGACCAGCATATCCATCATCATATCAGAAGGGGCAGGAGCTCATGGAATCCGTATCAGTGGATGATGAGAGGATGATGGTATGTCAGATGGGGGAATATTCGGAATCTCAAGCCCAGCAGCTGGGTCAACTGGATCAGCAGGCACATCGGCCTCAAGATGAGCAGCGGGGGGGACAATATGGGCTGGCCTACCATGAGGACGATGGGTAACGCTCTGAGCAACTGTCCCATAAGTGATGCATCCCAGTGGTGGGGGGGTCCAACTCTCTCTGGCCAGTGGATGAACTCCAGCGTCAATACACATCGTAGTCAAAAGATAGCCGAAAGGTAGACACGATGTAGTCCCATAAAACAACCGAAACTTGGCAATAACTTGCCACACTAGCAATCCAAAATCAATGACATGTCTCTCCATCATCGCATGGCATAACTGCAATACTTCCTCCCATGGTAACTTTTCAGCACCTCTAGGAAACAAATTATAATGCACTACTTTATTCAGTAATGCATATCGACTAGTCAATATCCCCTGTATGAATTTTCCATGCGCCCTGTAAACTACAGCATCTGTACAAACAATCTCAGCCAATTCCACCCCAGATGGTGGAATATATGCCTCATGAGGATAAGTGACAGTAGCTGGCTCAGGGTGAGTGCATCCCAAAAATGCTGCAATCAAATCTGGTGAAACTGTCACATTCCTCCCTCTAATTGTTTTCAGCGAAACCATCCCTGTAGTATTTTCCTTCGCCACAACATAAAAATCATGCACTAGTGCTAGAATAAAGCCTTGGATCGCATCAAACCACCTCATTAGCCCATACTCCGTCAAATATAACACCACATCAAACAATATCCGATCCTCATCATTATATCAGGATGGAGCGGCATTAGATAAAAGATGGACTTGGCGCTCACACAGTATTGGCCTTGTTATGCATACTTCCTCCCATTTCTTTGTCATGGGTTTAGGTCTCTTTGGACGTGAGGAGGATGGTATATCAGGTACATGAGTTGGTTGTGGGGGTAAGGGTGGAGCTGGTAATAGTAATAGTGAGGTAACATCCAAGGGTATTTCAGCTGGGTTATGTTGTTCATCATCTTGGGTGGTAGTTGGTGGAGGTTCGGTTTGAGTGGTAGTTGGTGGAAGTTCGGCTTGAGGGATAAAATCATTTAGTTCGGGTTCGAGTGGAGGTGATGAAGATGGTCTGTGGTGAATAATCATTCGTCTTCTTTTAGGATTCGATGGCTGGCCACGAGTCTTTGTCAATCTACACAAAAATATACATTTTTCCTTTTTATCACACAATAGACGGGTATGTTATCGATAACCTGGGAAAACTGGGTTATCGATAACCAGCAAGAACCAACAATGCCCAGAAATGGCACGCAACCACACAACAATCAGGAACACCCCTTACACCTCCCACCAGTATATCGAATACTCTCTCTTTCACCCTTATACCTCCCACAGATTCAAATAATTTCTGAAAACCAATTCCGCATAAAAATTTTGTTTCGAAACCGCGAATTGGTTTTCAATTCTTTGAAAACCCCCAAATATCAAGTACAGAGCGAATCAATTACCTCTTGTGTCCACAAATCACTGCTCTTCTTCTTTCAAATCGATTCAACAAAACCCTCCTCCAATTTCCAGAAAACAATTCGCGTGGGGGTTGTAGGTGGTGATGATAGAAGGCGACAGGAAGAATTATTAGGGTTTTAGGTAGGGGAGAAGGTGGGGAGGGTGGTGATGGTTGGTGGCGAGAGAGGGGGAGAGCGGTGGTGAGATACGAGAGATGAGAGAGATTGATCGGGGGGGTTTGAATCGCCAGAGAGAGAAGCTCTAGGGGGATGCGGTGGAGGGGTTAAAGGTTTTGCGATTTCAAGCCTTGTATTTTTTTTCAATTCAAGTGACAGGTTATCGATAACCAAAGAATCCTGGTTATCGATAACCGTGGTTTTTGGTTGGGCTTTGTTTTGGATCATTTTCTCCCGATTTCAACTACACTTCCACAATAAGTCCAGCTAGTTCCGAGAGTGCATTCTGTACTTTCTGATTACCCGGCCGACAATTTACCCACTTCCCACAAGATATGGTTATCCTATGGCTTAATTCAAAGAACTGGTATAAAATGAAAAACAAATGATGTATACGACTCAATGGAGTCCAAGGTTTTAATTAAGATGCAAAATAATTTTTTGGTAGGTCTTTTAATGAAAGAATGCCTATAATCATATTCACATGATCCACAACTTCATATAAATCAATCAAAGTGCAAACATAACATGCATAAGTCACAAGATTTTAGAATTACCCTACAACGGAATAATGGTCCAATGGAAAATAATGTGCGGGTGATGAATCTCCACTTCATGTTTTATCCAAGAAATTATGCACTTTCTCAATTCATCTTCCGAAAGCATCCTGTCATTACTAGATCCAACCATTAAGAAACAAGCTACACCCAAACAACTCTTAAACTTTAACTCAAAATTTATAAAATGTGGCCTAACTAATGTCTGAGAAATCAAGTAAAAAACCTTCCGTTACACCTAATTTATTGCAATACAGCAAAAGTTGAGGTTTTCGGGATTGACTTAATTTGAGAGACAAAAGTTAAAACTGAATTATACACGAAGTGTACCCATTTCCCAACTTGAACAATACTCCGTCCTCGGAGTAAAAAGAATCTATCAATTAAATTAGAATTGGGAAAAGGAAACGTACCTTCGAGGTGGAATGTCAACCACCCTATACCCCGACCAAGTATGAGAACTTTAACCAAATTCTCTATCTGTATTGCTACCACCTGATCATCACGTGATCACCTGGGTCATACTTTTCTCCCTTTTTCCTCACTTGCCTATGTGTTAGAGAAGGAAATCTCCTGGAATTTCGGGATATCCCAATTGATTTTCACTCTCATCCCTACTCTGCCAAGGTAATCCCAGATAACACATAAACAAGGCTAGTCCAAAGGTGGCTATACCAGACTGTCATACGACCGTTCGAGCACGGTGAACACTAGAGGTTTATCAACCTCCATGGATTTATTGTCTCCTAAACATTTACCAAATTTTCATTTTAAAACAGATTAAAATTCAGGGTCATCCACATAAATTGGATTGACCAACTCTTCCACCACATCTTCTTTCTCAAAATATCTAAAAACGGTTTAAGCAGCTGACCATTGACTTTAAAACAAGTTCTATTACTAGGGTCGCAAATTTCAATGGCTCCATGCGCAAAGACTTTTTCAACTACAAATGGTCCTTTCCACCTTGATCTCAATTTACCAGGAAATAAATGAAGCTTAGTGTTATAGAGAAGGACTTTTTGACCAACTGTAAAACTTTTTCGTTGAATATTTTGGTCATGAAAATCCTTCACCTTCTGCTTATAAATATCGGTGTTATCATAGGCGTCTCTTCTTATTTTGTCCAATTCATTTAATTGGAGACGCCTAAGAGCACCAGCTCCATTCATTTCCATGTTCAGTAACTTAATTGACCAGAATGCTTTATGTTCCATCTCGACTGGAAGGTGACATGCCTTACCATATACAAGACGATATGGTAATGCACACATCACCGTCTTGTATGCAGTACGGTATGCCCATAAAGCATCCAACAACTTTGAACTCCAATCCTTTCTGTATGGTTTGACAGTATTTTCAATGATGTGTTTTATTTCACGATTTGCAAGTTCAGCATGTCCATTGGTTTGAGGATGGTATGCCGTGAAGACTTTATGTGTAATTCCATAAGTTTTCATCAACGCTTCAAATGGGCGATTACAAAAATGAGTCCCCTGGTTAGAAATAATGGCTCTCAGTATACCAAACCTGGAAAAGATATTCGCCTTTAAAAATTCCAGAACCACCTTGTTGTCGTTTGTTTTGGTTAGAATTGTTTCCACCCATTTAGAAACATAATCGACGGCTAACAAGATGTATAAATAACCCTATGACAATGGGAATGGACCCATGAAATCTATGCCCCAACAGTCAAAAATTTCAAAAATCATGATGTTTGTAAGGGACATTTCATGTTGATGAGTCACTGATCCCAATTGCTGACAACGGTCACATGTCTTGCAGAACTGAAAAGCGTCCATAAAAATATTAGGCCAGTAAAATCCACATTGTAAAATTTTGTCGGCCATTTTCTTTGCAAAAAAATGACAGCCACAGGCCTCTGTGTGACAAAAAGTTATGACGCTTCTCTGTTCTGCCTCCGGAATACAATGACGAATGATCTGATCAGAACAGTACTTATACAAATATGGACTATCAAATACAAAGTGTTTTACCTCATTCAAGAACCTTCTCTTGGTGTTGATGCTCCATTCGGAGGGAAGTTGTCCAGTGGCTAAATAATTCACAATATCAGCATACCATGGACAACTTGCCACTCCAAAAAGATGCTCATCTGGAAAAGTGTCAGTAATCGGCAAGTATGTGCTTTTGTTCTCTCTATGCAAGCGTGATAAGTCGTCTGCCACCACATTTTCCACTCCCTTCTTGTCTTTGATTGTAATGTTGAACTCTTGCAGCAGCAGGATCCACCGAATGAGTCTAGCTTTGGCATCCTATTTGGTCAGCAAATATTTCAGTGTTGCATGGTTTGTGAAGACTGTAATCGGAGAGCCCACGAAATAGGAATGAAATGTGTCCAGTGCGAAGACAACAACAAGTAATTTCTTCTCAGTCGTCGAATAATTCATTTGTGCATCATTGAGTGTCTTTCTTGCATAATAAATTACGCATGGTTCTTTCCCCCTTATTTGCACAAGTATTGTGTCAACAACATAATCACTGGCGTCGCACATCAACTCGAAGGGCAAATTCCAATCTGGTGGTTGGACAATTGGTGGTAAGATCATATTCTTCTTCAAGAAGTCAAATGCCTCCTCGCACTCTTGGGTCCAATTACAAACTGCATCCTTGGCAAGGAGGTTGCACAAGGGTCTAGAGATAGCACTGAAATCACGTATAAATCGCCGGTAGAACCCGACGTGACCCAGAAAAGAGCGCACATCCTTCACACAAGTGGGTGTTGGCAGATTTTTTATAATTTCTACTTTTGCCTTGTCTACCTGAATGCCTTCTGCTGACACGACATGCCCTAGAACAATACCATGTGTCACCATGAAATGACACTTTTCCCAATTTAACACCAGGTTCTTTTCCTCGCAACGTTCCAACACTTTCTCCAAATTCTTCAGACAGTCATCAAATGAATTACCATATACAGAGAAATCATCCATGAATACCTCGACAATGTGCTCAACCATATCACTGAAGATCCACATCATACATCGAAAGAATGTACCTGGGGCATTACATAATCCTAATGGAATACATCTGTAGGCAAAAGTACCATAGGGGCACGTGAATGTAGTTATCTCCTGATCTTCTATTGCCACCTCTATCTGGTTATACCCTGAATAGCCATCTAGAAAATAATAGAAAGCATGTCCAGCAACTCTCATTAGCATCTGATCAATAAATGGTAGGGGAAATGATCCTTCTTTGTACTGGCGTTGATCTTCTTATAGTCGATGCAAACTCACCATCCTGTGATTTCTCTCTTCGGTATCAGCTCTCCATCATCATTCTTCACAACTGTAATGACGGATTTTTTTGGAATGACTTGAGTGGGACTAACCCACTTGCTATCGGCAATAGGATAAATAATTCCAGTATCTAGTAGCTTGATCACCTCTTTCTTCATGACCTCGTTCATCACTAGATTCAATCTGTGTTGTGGTTGGCAGGATGGTTTGACATCTTCTTCCAAACATATGCGATGAGTACACACCAAAGAATTGATCCCCTTCAAATCTGCAAGCGTCCACCCGATCGCTCTTGTATGCTTTCCGAGAAGGGAGAGAAGTTGCGATTCTTGGTGTTCCTTTAGACAGGAGGAAATCACCATTGGATAAGTTTCATCACTTCCCAGAAAAGCATACTTGAGTGATTCAGGTAATGGCTTCAATTCCGGCTTTGGTGAGCTTCACTTGATGGCAGAATAAGCCTCTCCTCTTTTGGTAGCTCTTCAAAACGGGATGGCCAAGATTCAGCCCCGCATACTTCTTGTTCATCACCCATCATCGTCATATCACTTAGGAATCCCCCCTCAGCTGAGTATAAAAACTCACTTTCTTCAAAAGTGAGTTGGGATTCCAAAGTGTCACGAGCAAGTATCGAGTCCAAGTGTTCCTCTACAAGATCATCAATGAAATTTACCTCAAAAACATCCTCATCATCTCCCATCTGACTGTCGATGTTAAATACATTCACCTTTGTTAGCCCTATGATGATTTGATGATTTTGTTCTCTTCATGAAATATCTTCTAAACAATTAATTGAAATTATCTGTGAAAGAATTGTGGAATTTAAGTGAAAAAACCTCGTCATTTCATGTGATTGAATATTATATACTTCATAAAATCACTTTATTATTATTTGATCATTCAATTCATTTTAAATATTGAAATTATCTCAATTGATAAATTTAATTTCAATGTCATATCATTCTTGTGATTAATTAGAATTGTGATAAAATTATTTAG
>NMUG010002756.1:0-15574 GCA_002855965.1 Monotropa hypopitys
GTATTGAGACTTTGTAGTAGCTTAGTTGTTTCCTTGAAGTTCTCTTTTGAGTTCATTGTGTAATGGTGGACCTTGGGATTTATGGTAGAAGTTCTATTGTTTCTTTTAAATTGGTATTGGCAATAGTACTTGGGGCTTTTATTGCAACAAAGGAGTTTTACAGAAAATTTTAAATTTTTGCGTATTTTGGATTTGGGATGTTACACTCCGAGTGTGTTTCTTCTAGTGTTTGGCCGTTGGGCTTGACTTGGTTCTTACTAGCTGAGTTGAGAGTGGTGATCGATGCTAGGTTGGATTGTATTGGGTAGCCTAGTGCGAGTTGTATTCCTTAATTGGAAGGTGGTTTGTTGTGGTTAGGCCGAGTCGTGGCTGTAACTCATCCCTGGATGGTGCTTCAGTTAGTGGATCTCCCTTGCAGTTGTGTACCTTGTTAATTGATACATTGAGGTGTGATTGAGGTGTGATTGATGATAGTGGTATCATGCCCTTACTCGGATGCTAGAGTTGTCTTTGGAGCATAGTTTGGAGTTATTTGAGGATTCTTATAGAAAGTCTCTATGGTTTATCTCTTAGTCATTTTATTTGGGATTGAGGAAGAATGTGTGAATGTAGTCGAAGTGAATGAGGATGGTTGATATGCTTGAAGATAGTGATGGATGTAGTGCTTAGTGATAGTGGCAGTTCTTTGGTTGAGGAAAGAAGTTGGAGAAATTCTTCTATGGTCCAGTTATATCTTGAAAGTGGGAAAGAGTTGAGTTAGTAACTTGAGGCAGTTAGAGTTGTCGTAGTGGAAGTATGAGTTGTGGTGTGCCATCGTTGTGAGTTGAGTTTTGTTGGATGATTTGGGGCTTAGACTTGTGTCTAATGATAGACACACTATATTGTAGTTTTGGTGGGTCTTTTTCTTTCTCTTTTGTTTTACTTCTTTGTTTATTTATTTGCATTTAGTTCACATTTATGTTTTCTTTGTTTTGTATTTCTTGCTTGTTTTGTAGGTTATTTGGTGATCCTCGGATGCGTCTGGAAGTCCTCCGAGTCATCCCGAGCCATGGAGAAGCATTGCAGGATTATCAAGGAAGTGCCAGAAGTATCAGAATTCATGAGGACATGCACTTGGACACAACTCAGCAGCAGAATCCAGAACTGCAATATGGGTACCAGTCCCTTGTACCTATGGGGACCGGTCACTCCAGCTTAATTCCAAAGATACAGAGAGCAGGTTTGCTGTAGAGGGGGAAAATCAAGGCGGGTACCGGTCCTCCGTACCTACGGGGACCGGTCCCTCTGGTCAGATTGTTTTCTAATTTTTGGGCAGTAAGTTTTCAATAGCAACGGGTACCGGTCCCTCTTTGTAAATTCTGTAGAATTTTCCCTCATTAAGGGTGTTTTGGTCTTTTTTGTGTGTGGGTGGGGGGGAGTATATATAGTCTTATGTAATACGTTTTGTATATGTTTTGTATAGTTTTAGGGTTTGGAGAAGGGAGAGTTTCTCTCTCTACCTCCCTCTATCTCCTCTCTTATTTTCCTCCATTTCCATGGAGTTTGGGCAAGTTTCTTCTTCCTAAACATTGTAAGACTCTTCTCTCTCTCTCTCTCTCTCTCTCTCTCTCTCTCTTCATTTATGTATTTTATTTTGTGTGTTATGTTTAGTAATTTTCGTATTGTATTCGTCATGTGTTTTTTTGTGATTGTTGTAGTGTAAAGGATGACTAACCTCCAAGGTTTGGCCATGGGGTGAGTTGGATTCTCTCCATGTTTGAACTTAATTATTATGGTTGTGTGTGTATGGAGTTCATACCTAGGGTCTAAGTCTAGTGGTATCATGTCTTATGGTCTTACCTTAGTGGTGTTAATCTATTTGATGGGCCGTAGACAATGAACTTTGGCATGACCCATGCTTATAGCAATATCCCGCTAAGTCTTCGACAAAATGTCACATTGATCCAATCTCTCTAGAAAACCACCTAATCTTTAGTGAATTATAGCCTTGAGGTATCATAGGGTTTAGGAGCATGTGGATCTCACCTCGGGTCCAACCAAGGGTTGTTAACCTCTTTGATAGTTTGTGCCATGTACACTCTGTGTTTTGAACTATGTCACCTGAGGTGTAAGTTGGCCTACAGAACCAAATTCTAGTTCACATGCCATCTCTTGACCCGTGATGTGTGTTTGATAGCCAAATATTCTGGGGGAGGTCCTATGCCGTGATCCCTCCTTCGCGTTGTCATGGGATATTGGAGAAGTCTAGCATGACCTAGGTTAGGTGTTAGAACCCCCATAGCCATTCCACTTAGTTTAACTTAGTTTTATTTTCTTGTCTCATGCTTTAGTTTTCTTAGGTTTTATAAACAAAAACAAAGGCTAGCGACCTACCTCTTCTATCGCAAAACAAAACCTCTTTACAAAGCAAATCTCTTCAACTCTGTCATTTCCCTGCAGATCGACCTCAGATTTATCCACTTTACTAGATAGAGTGTTTATTTTCATGTTTATAATTTATTAATGCCTAACTAGGGATTCCGTCCTTTCAATAATGTGGAAAAACCTGTTTAGCATCTAACCCACCTCTGTACTCTATTATGTGATGTGTTGTTTTGGAAAGTTGTATTGTGTTGGATTGTGGAAGTGGAATCTTGAAGGTGGATTAGGAATAAACCGTGTAAACTCTTCATGTGTTGGTGCAAATGGTAGTTCTCGGAAGGACCTTGTGGATTTTCTAAAATAAATTGTGCGGGCCATTCCCATGTTTGGCGATATCTTGAGGTTTCGATAAACATAAGGTTGGTGTCACTTGGTGACTCAGAGATTTGGGTTTGAGCGGTGATTTGGAGTGATTGATATGGAGTATGGATTCCCGTTTGATTTGTCATGCCTCGGATGGTAGAGGTTTAGCCGAGACAGTCCTTGAGGATAAGTATCCAGTCCGAAGACGTTGAGAAATTGGCATGTTAGTGTGTATAAGAGTCTCTTAGTAGGTTGTTGAGGAAGACATGCCGCTTGAACCTTGAATTTGAGGTTGTGATTCGAATTTGGAGTTAGTGGCTATTCCTTAGTTTGGGCTCATGGTTGTGAGGGTATGCCTCATAATGTAGTTGGTTCGTTTTCTCCTTATCCTTGACCGCGTCGGTCATGAGATGCCCTTTGTTGTATGTTACTCTTTGTCACACTCCGGAAATTTTAATTAATTTCCATGCATTTTAATAAATCGAAAATCCCAAATCGCGTTTGAAATTTATCGATTTGATTCGTTCTTCAAATCAGAAATCTTTATTCATGAGAGTCATAGATAATTTGATTACGATTCCAACGCAACTTGAATCATCTCAATCGGAGTCCGGATGAAGATTTTAGGACCAAAATACTCTTAAACAAATCAACATTCAATTCAGTGAAAAGTTGGCCGTGTCGACCGGTACACGTGTACTACGTCGACCGGTCGGGGCTCGTCAGTGAGCTGTTCGAAGGAAGCTCGACCGGTCGGGCCAAATCCGTCGACCGGTCGCCGAGTATAAAATCGCGAAAATCTGCTGTTTTTAATGAGGGCAATTTGGGAACTTCACATGGGGGTTTATATATCCAAACCAGTCCGAAAACCTGCCATTTTCACTGATTTCTCTCTCTCTCTACCTCCCTAAACCCTCATCTCTCTCACCCTCTCACTTCTCTCCTCAAATCCACCCATTTCCGGCGAGATTAGGAGCTTCCGGCCTTCATAAACGTCGATGAGCATGCCGAGGGCTTCACATTGACGGTGGTGGTTTGCGTATATTCAGTAAGTCGTCTTTTTTCTCAAACCCTAGCTCTCAATTCCTTGCTACTCCATTGTAGCTAATGGTGGAACCTTGTAGGTTGCGTCGAGGGCTACGCGTTGACGGGTTCGGGTCGTGTTGGGCTTTTTCCGGCGATTGCTCCGGCGACCTCTCCGATGAGTTTCCGGTGACATTCTGATGGGTAACTTCTAAATCCTACTCTGTATGCGTGAGTGTGCGTATTTCCATTCAATAATTGTAATCGCTTTGCTCCCTTTGTCATATTCCATTATTGTAATGTTTGATTCGATTCGGTTGTCTAAGTTGGGCTAGTGGGGTTCACTAGAATTATTTTTAGACGGTGTTCTTGATGTCGTTAATGGGTGTGTACATTCGATTAACTTTTGAGGTAAGTCTAGATCCTTGGAAAATGAGAGCCCGTCAAGTGTTCGATGAAATGTCTAGTTGGGTTGGAGATGAATAATTGAGGTTCAAATTGGGTCTAATCATAGCATGTGATGTGGGAAAGGGTATATTACTCTAATGGAACTTCTTAGGTCGAAAATAATGTGAATTGAGATATTTGTGGATACCTTGATAAATTGGGTTGTCGAGTGAGAACAATTGTGGTCGAGTTGAATGATCATTCTTGAAATAAGTTCGGTTGCGTTGGCTTGAGATGAATGTTGTTGAAAGTGAAATGGTAGCGTGCATGGATAACTCTCCTTGGTAATGCAATGCGGAAATTGGTGGGAATTGGATTAGCCGTGGGCTTGTCATGGTTGGGGTGAACTTGGTAACCCTTGGTAACTCTGTGGAAATCATCCAAAAATAAAATGAACGCAATGAATGCAATCAATGTCAAATATTGGGATGAATCCTACGAGGACCACCCTTAAATAATCTTGAATCCTCTCAGTTAATTCCACCAAGTGAAACAACAATGAAGAAAATGTGAGGAGAGTGTTGTGATGTGATTGATGGCATACGGAGGATACCATCTTGGGTTTTGGGATGTACCTTGCCCCAACCCATGTTACGTGATGAAATGGTTTTTGAAAGCTTACGGAATGAGGAGGTTCTTTCCCTCATAGACGGAATGTGTTGATGGTATCCATCCAGGTTAGGATGGTTCATGCCCTACCCACGGTATTGCCCCCGTGTGAAGGATGGTCGATGCCCTTCCTGGGATGTACTCTACGAGGGCGAGTACCCCCGCATGGCTCCTTGTGCCGCCGAGGAGTTCTTTATAGCGGGCGTTTTAGTCTCCGTCGTGACTCCCTTGTGTCGCCAAGGGGGAAATATGCGTGTTGAGGAGACGACTGCGATGTCCCATGACCCGACCTTGTTTTGTGGAGGGTAGGACGGTTGCGACCTCCTATCCGTACCTCATGAAGTCGACGACGTGAGTGGGGCGGAAAGGATGATGCTACTTGCTTGCTTCGGCAGGTGAAGGTGTTGTGGTGAGGAATGTTAAAGGAAATGAAAAGCTACCTATGCAACCCAAATATCTTTCAAAGTTAAACAATACCGAAATCCACAATGTATTTATATATCTATCAAAGGAAATGGAATGGGCAGGGTTGTTGGGGTTCCACTGTATTTGTTTGGGATTCTTTTAATAATGACTTTGGGTGTGGCAGTGGTCTCAGCTGAGAGCTGGTGAGGTGGTGTGACTTGGTTCTTGAATGTCGATTGAAATTTGGGTAGCACTCTATTCGTGACCTTGGAGATACTCTTAGTCTCACTTTACTTGCTTGTGTGTGTGAGTGTGTTGTACCTTGCTGTTGGCCCTTACTTTACTTTTGATTTGTTCTGCTCAAGCTTGCACGTACTCGTGCATACTTTGTAGTCTTTAGTTATTACCGTCACTGAGCTGTTGTTTGCTCAGACCCTCTCTTCTTTCCTTTTTCCAGGACTGTGTCGCAGGGTTTCTCTTGCATGGGTGCTTGGAGATCTAGCTTGCAGCCGGATCCTTTCGGAGCTGCAGTCTTGGTTCTCTATTGTACTTGTGCTTCCCTTACAGTTTTCAATTACAGTATTTGTGTACTTCAATTCCTTGTAGTCCTTCAGTTTTCATATTGTATCAAGATTAATGTAATGAGAATTTCTACTGCAATGTGTCTGTATAGTAACCGTTAACTCCCCAATGTTTGTGTTTACTTTATTTCAAAAAACAAATATGTTGGAAAAGTTTTACTTAAAAACACGGGGTGTTACACTCTTGGTGCACCTATCCTAGTTTTATTCAGAATGCCTCGGGTTGGTGAGTGGTATCCATTCTTTAGTCGTTCCTCATTTCTTTCATCCCTGCGGGTTTGTGTAAGTGGATGACAGTTTCGATCCATATTTGATTGGAGTGTTGATGGTATGTGGTCGTGCTTTACTCTAGCCGGTGTTAGAGGGATTGACCTCGGATACTTTAAGAGTTGACTGCCCCTTATCATCATTTGACATGTTCTTGATCTTCTCGTGTCGCATAGATGATGGTTGATGACAATGGGAGAAGCCCATTGTTTGAGAGATTCTTGACTTATTCGTACAAAGATCTTGATGTCATTCTTATCCATCGTATTATCTGTATTGACGGTTCATGGAAATTCTAGAACTCGTGGTATCCGGTTGTGCTATAGTGGATTATTCATCTCGTGTGGTGTGATCTACCTGCTTCTTTGCATTCTTACTTTCTCGAAGTTGCAAAAACGTATGATAAATTTCTGACTCGCTCGTAGCAAGCGCTGATGTGGAAGAGTTGTCCGTTGCTATCCTTTTTTATCATAGGATAAGATTGTAGGATCCTTCGAAATTCCACCATCTTCCAATTGTATTCTTATCTCGCGCACTTTTGCTTATGTGCATTATCCCCTTGCAGACATTCTCTTCCTGTGATGTCGTTCTGCAAATCTGATTTGCTATCATCTCTCTTGTCGTCTTATCCCTTGGGTGTTTGATCACCTTTGATTTGGGAGCGTGTGTCTCCTATTGGTGTTTTGTTTCTGAGAGTGTGTGATGTTGTTGGTCAATGGGATGATGAGTGATGGTATCGTGACTTGGTCGGTGAGGTAGAGTTGTGTTCATATTGTGCAGTTGTGTTGGGAGTTTTGGGTAGAGTGTGTGTCTTTTTTAGGTCGACTGCACTGACTTATATATATATAATGATATTTGGCATGTTCGGGTGTGTGAGTAGTCCGTGTCATGTGGTGTAGGAATGACTAAGAAGGATTGATTTGAGAAGGCGACTGGCCAGTGCATCTCAAAACAAACTTCTAGGAGTCTTTCTATTACCGTACTAGGTGTGTGCGCGAGGTTGGTTGTATGTGATAGTTATCTCTGAGTATATAGAGTAATGCGAGACTATGGCAGAGGTTTGCGGATTAGTGCGAGTCTATAGATAGAGTAGTTGATCCTACTAGTGCTGATCTCGTAGTTGTCTCGTTGGTTCATATCCTTGGTGGTGGTTGGTTCTAAGTTCCATCTCAGTTATAAGCTCGGTGTTATGGCTTTATCATTCGTGTCTGTATCGTATCGGTGTGTCCGTATTGTATCGGCATGTCAGTATCGTATCAATGTGTCCGTATCGTGTTTGCGTGTCCGTATCGTATCGGTAAGTGTTATTGACGTTCAATTTTAGATTTTGGAGTTTGGCGCGGGATTGTTCGAGTCGCGGGAATTTCATTGTAGTATCCTTGTGGCAAGATCATTACTCTTTTCCTTGTTAAGAACTCTTGCCTTGTGAGTGGTTGGATGTTGTGAAAGGTAGCAGAAGCATGATGTTTCTCCCTCTTCCGACGAGTCCTTGTTCTATGGTTCGACGTCTCTTGATGACTTTGCATGTCATCCTATCATATCCCTTGTCATGAATATCTTTGGTTGTTGATTGTGACCCAAGATAAGTTGGTTGCTCTTAGTCCTTTGATACCATTGAGATTGCAGTACTCCTTATTCCGACATGTTGTGATTGTAATAAATGCTTATGAGAGTGTAAAATTCGGGCTCTTCCTCGTATAATTCGTCTTATGGATTCATATTTGGCTTGATGGCCTCCTTCGAAACTGTTGATTCTTCGTTTAAAATCACCGATGTTGAAAAGTTGGGAGCCTTAGTTTCGTCATCTATCCTTGTCCATGTAAATTTTGAGGATGAAATTTTTGTCATATCGAAATGCATTATGCCTGTGTAGTCTGGCAGAGACGTTGCATTTCGATATACACTCTTGTGTATATCGAAATGCAATCTCATTAAGGACATTTTCGGGACTATTTTCGGAGCTCATTCTTATACCCATTCCTCTCAACCCTAACACTTATACAATCACAACACACACACGTGTCTCCCCCTTTCTCTGCGATTTTTCTCTCTCTCTCTCTACATCTCTCTCCTTCTCTCTTCTCCATCTCTCAATCCATGGAGAGTTGAGCTTCGGGGCCTTCATAAATGGTGACCTACGCGTTCCCCTCTATGCATTGATGGGCTTGGATTGTTCATAGGCGTAAGACCCTCACCTAGGGTGTTCCGAGTTCTTGTTCTAAAGTAGAGTCTTCTATACCTTTTATCTTTGATTTTGGTCTTCTCCCTTCTCCCTCAAGTTTTTCCGAAGTAATGTGGATGTTTTAATGTTTTGAATTTGCGGGTCTCGTAAATCCCAAAATTTCCTGAGCATTTGTGTCCATTTGTATCTCATTGGAACTAAATTTCTAGATCCCATATTTGTTTTGGAAAACCCCCAATTTTGATAAAAATCCTAGATTTCGAAATTATTGAATGATTGGGGATATTGTTGATTTAAATGTTAATGTAGTGAAAATGAGATTTAGGGAGTGTCTTGACATACTTGAAAATCAATGTTTGGAAAATCATATTTTAGGGCAAATTGAAAGATTAGGATTTCTATTGCCCTAATCTAGAAGAATTGAGAGTAAATATGAATTAAATGTGTAATTTGTCCTTAAACATGATAGATTATTTAGGTTGGCTATATATGAGAAATTTGTTCCTCGGGAATGGACTTGTGATGGGATTCCTTGGGTGGTCGCACCTCTTATGACATTATGCACAATATGGACTTGACTGGGCCTTCCCAATGGGTCGGGAAGATAATAGGACTTTGTACGGGTAGTCTAGTCGACGTGCTTCTACCTCGTAGTAGCCGAAATCTAATAAAATTTTGAGAATAATATTGTTTCTATTAGTCCCTTACACTCATCAAGGTTGATACCTAGTACTCTATTGACTTCGTCAATGTGGAGGAAATGGTGATTATGAACTTAACTCCTTGATTTCGTCAAGTTGAGCTTTTTGGAAAGGTTTGGAAACTATGGACTTATCTCTTTTGAGTTTTGTCAAAGATGAGAATTTTGGGAAAAGGTCACAAGTTAGATTTGAGTAAGAAAATAATGGTTTTTAGTTAAATGGTTTTAGAAATGAAAAGATATTCTCATGCATGCATATTTTACATTCCTTGCCCTAGCACACTCGTACCCCAATTTTAAAGATATTTGGATATAGATTTCTCTACTAGGATTTTGTCTAACCCTCTATTTTTAGGTACGAGATCCTTCTTTTAGGTTGGAGTTGCACATTTTAGACTCTCTTACCTGGCATTGGAGCATGGCATCATAGTAGTTGATATGTGGTTCTTCCCTACCATTTACTATATTTTCATTTCTTTATTTTCCGGTTGTAAATTGTAAAAGTCTGTAAACATTGCTTACCTTATTGCATATGGATATGCACTTTGTAATCTTTTCATTCGTCATGTAATTATGTGGAATAAATATGGATGATAGTTACTTTATTTCCACTCTTTGTTATAATTATATATTCTTTCAAAAAAAATTTGTTTGCAAATCCGGGCCGTTACACTCTGATTCCGTACAAATGCCAGGAGTTGCTCCGACTCTAGCCCAGGCCATCCTCCTCCCGAATGACGAGGCAGTGCTGCCCAAGACTCAAGAAGAAATCTATAGCTCCGGGATATCACTGACTTTCCAGGTAACACAATTGCTTTTCATATTGTAAACATTTTTATAAACTCACGAGCTCCAGTTTCCTCTATCTCTAGATTGCTCAGCACATCTCCGGAGCCTGGGACAGTCTGTGGTCCTTGATGCGGCTCTACTGAATGATACCCAGCGCTACCGAAGGTCTGAACAGAACTCGAAGGCCGCTAAAGTAGTGGCCGAATCTATGAATGCCAAGTTTCAAGAGGCTGTTGGGCCCCAGGACAATGCAGTGAATGCCTACAAAGAGGAGGTCCAGGCCCGTGCTGAGGTGTGCGCTAGGCATCAGAGGCTGAAGCCCAACACCAGGTGGGGCTGGAGGATGCCGATGCGAAAGGGTATGATGCAGGCTTCGGCGTGGCCGAGGCAGAGTATTCCCGGCAAGTGGCCATAATCTAGGAAGATACATTGAAGAGAGGCTACCTCCTCCGCCTAGATTCGACCGGAGTTCTTGTTGATTCTCCCCTCTGTTCTAACTTCTCGGCTGCTCCAGCTAAGAATCCTCTGGTCCCAGCTGCAGATGAACCTGCTGATGTGGATCCTCTGGCCATAGCTGCAGATGAGCCTGCTGACATGGATCATCCGGCTATAGATGTTGCCCTCTCGTAGTACTCCTTTTATTTGACCGGTAAAATGTGTCAAAGAATTAGGTTTTCCCAGCCTGCGGGCCGTTGACTTTTGTGGCCTGTGTGCCATTTTCTCTCGTGACATTTTTGTAATGTTGGTTCTGCAATGCCAGACCGTTTTTGATGTCAATGTTTTGGTTGGAAATCTATTGAAAAATTCTACTAAGAAATTCTTCCAGCTTTGTTGCTTCAATTTTCACTTCAGTCAGTTTGCACCGTGACCTTACCGTAGCCCCCTACTTTGGAATTGTCCAATTCTAATTGCCCCCAGACAATTGCAAAGTAAATCCGGTGTTAGAAATTCCCGACGTTTACACGTCTGTATTAACTCCCAACGAATGTGCCAAAGAAGAAAGCTTCAATGTCCTTAATTGGACTGTAGTAAGACATTCGTACCGAAAATAAACTCGCAATAATGGGCCAAGATAGGACTCCCAAATGTGTGCTGAAGCATAAGCTTCTCTGTTCAAAGATGGACCGTAGTTAAGACATCCGTAACAAAAATAAACTTTCGAAATAGAACTCCCAAACATGGTCCGGTTAACAAGAGTAAAAAATTCTCCCACAAATGGACTGGAGTATTACTCTTGGAAAGATATTGAAATAAAAAATTCTCAGTGATAATACATCCATAAATTTTTCGCATTCCATGGTCTCGGGATCCTCCGGTCTTCAAGATATTCGAGTTGGTAGGATTTGGACACAATGATGCCTGTTACTTGGTACGACCCTTCCCAGTATGGACCGAGCTTTTGCTTCTTGTGAGCTCTGACAACCCTACGGAGGACAAGGTCATTCGACTTGAATGTGCATACCCGGACCGTTCTATTTTAGATTTGGGCCAGTCCCTACTGATAAGCTGCCAATTTGATCTGGATAGTGTCTCTTTCTCTTCTGCCAAGTCGAGGTCCCTGGCGAGGGCATGTTCGTTTTGCTTCTGTTTGAAGTGCTCTGTCCGAATTTTTGGTAGCCCAACATCTACTGGTATGACCTTCTATTCCAAATTCAAGTGAGAAAGGCGTTTGCCCGGTTGATCTTCTAGGGGTGGTCCGGTATGCCTAGAGCACATGGTAGAGCTGCTCGGCCCATCTCCCACGAGCCACAATGAGCCTCTTTTTAATTCCGGACTGGATTGTTTTGTTAGATGCCTCGGCCTAGCCATTGCATTGCGGATAGTGTGGTGTTGAGTTGTAGAACCTAATGCTGTATTTTGTGCAGAAATCCATAAATAAACTTCTGACAAATTGAGTCCCGTTATCCAACACAAATGCGTACGGGATCCCAAACCAGGTGACAATGTTGTGCCACACAAAGCGTTTGACGTCCGTATCTTCGATGGTGACCAATGTCTCAGCCTCCACCCACTTTGTGAAGTAGTTTGTTGTTGTGATCAGGTACTTGAATCCTCCCGGAGCAACCGGTAATTTTCCCATGATATCTAGCCCCCATTGTGCGAATGGCCAAGGACTCGTTAGGGGTTGGAGATCAACCGATGGCTGGTGGATTATTGGAGCATGCCTCTGGTAGCTATCGCATTTCCGGACCAAGTCCCTTATATCCGAATGCATTGTTGGCCAGTAGTACCCTTGGAAGATTGCCCCAATGGGCTAATGTTCTTCCTCCAGAGTGACATCCGCAACTTCTAGCATGAATCTCCTGTAGTACGGTCTAGACCATGCTTGGATGCACTGTCACGCCCCGGATTTTCAAACCATTTTTTTGAAAACAATTTACATAAATGCAAGGGAGATCACTACTTGTCGTATCAATACATTCTGTCCATTTTCTCATTATATTGTACAAGATATGAGATACAAGCGGAAGGTAAAACAATACCAAACGGCTACAACTGAAGTACAAAAAGTCAAGTACAAGTGCAACTGAACAGAAACTGAACTACAGTACAAAAGTAAAGGCTCTACCAACAAGTGCCGAACAAAGCTCAACTGAAGCTAATAAGAGAGGTGCAAGCTGCAGCTGGAACTGCCCTGCCTAACTCGAGAAAACCCAGCAGCTGACTCTACTCCAAGGCCAGCTAGTCCTGCAACACATACTAGAAAAAAGAAAAGAAAGAGGGTCTGAGAAAACCACGGCTCAGTGACGGTAACCGCTAAAGACTACAAGGCATGCACTAGACCGTGCATCCTAAGTGTAAGCCCAAGGAACAGTAAAGTCAACAGTGAGGTGAACACACGCACGCGCTAAAGGAGTAACCAATAACTTAATCGATAGACAAATACCAATATGCAACCCGATCATAGATATCATTCCGGAGGAACCATCCTACCACGACCAACACCCGAAACCACCCCCAAACACAATCCAAAGGACACTGTGGACTTTCATTACCCTACCCAGTACATTTTCTTTGATGAGTCTAAATGTTGTGGATTCGATGTTGCATACTTTGAAGGATATTTGAGATATTCATTTCCTTTCTTTCCGTCTTTCCATTCATTGATACAAAAGACCGCAAGCCAAGGGTCCACATCTAAGTGAGTTATCATTTTCTTTTTGCTTCATAATGTTGTTCCAAGAGGCTACTAGACAAGAGTCCCCACATAAGTACATGAAGTGTTCGTTTGGTGTTATTGAACTATGAAAGTACATTCATGTTTTCTTTCTTTATTCCACATAAGATATCATGCCGGAATCCTAGCCAAGGTATTCAATTTTATATTTTCGTTTTGTGACGTTGATAGGGCGAGGTTGGATTAGTTGCTCGTCAACACACTAATTGAACCTATCCGGTCTTTCCCAAATAATGTTGGGAGGGCTCTCGTTACCCCCATTGTGCACAATGTCGTGGATGGAGCGACCATCCTAGGAGTCCTAACCAAGGTACCCCAATCAAATATCCATAGGCCCATATCTTTGTCATTGCGTCCGGGAATCCCTAGACAAGGTTGCTTCCCATAGTGTTGGTACCCGAGAATCCCTAGCCAAGGTTGCTTTTCATTTGGGTTCAACACTTTATGTCATGTGTCATAGTGTCCGGGAATCCCTAGCCAAGGTTGCTTCCCTTCATATTGATGCTCGAGAATCCCTAGCCAATGTTGCTTCTCATTTGGGCTCAACAATTTAATTCATGTGTCATAGTGTCCCATTTGATTTTGTTCAAGTCAGTGGTTCAAGGTTGTCCTAGGGTGGTCCTCATAGGATCCATCCCCGTATTGGTTGTACATTGCGTTCATTTCATTCATTTCATGTTTGGGTGAATCCAAAGTCATTTCAATCATTCCGATAAACACAAGCCCATGGTTAGATTAAGTTCCCGAAGGTTCCCATGCCCTTACCAAAGAAAGTCACCCAAACCATAAGACCACCGCAATCACAACCACGACCGTACTAAGGTGAGACACCACGTTTTATTTCACAAGTTCCATATTTTACTACCCAAGAGGGTTCAACCAGTGTACGAGACCACTATGATTCCATCAATATCAACCCAAGTCGACACACAATGACATTCCCCTTCTTCCATCTAAACCTCTTAAGTATCCACAAGAAATCTCAATCCTATCATATTCCCACAAGCACCACGATTGACATCATTAGGGATCACCCAACGTACAAGACCACTTCAATTCCAGTAATATCACCCAAGTCGACTTATCACAACTTACATTTCGCCATGATCCCAAGTCTCATTCATTTTGGCACAAAACCCCAAGGTTTTCCCACACAAGTCTTCCTATGCCTTGTGTTGCGCCGGAAAAATTCTTCCGCCTCCCTTCTTCGCTTCCGCCTGATGTTTTCGGGGGTTGCGTTTCTGGATGGCGTACTTTGAATTTTCGGGGTTTAATGCGACGTTTGAAGATGAATTTCGATGATGGTTGGACTTACTTGATTTAAAGATGTTCAGACTTAATAACGGTTTTATAATTGCCGAAGCAATATATATCCTATTATTAATCTGTTTTTCAGAATCGCCACTCAGCATAGAGTTATGGTGTGCCAAGTCACCGGTTTTATTAAAAAAAGGATGGTCTGCGAAATCAGAAAATCGGGTTCGGAGATTTGGTTACGAATGGGGAAGGTGTTAGGCACCCCATTCGCCCTTTCGGTACATCCTTTTCAAAAGTAAATTTTCTTCTAATTTAAAATCAATAATTTCTCGGCCAAGAGAAATAAATATAAACTGATGCTTGAATGAACTTAAAAGGGGTTTTACTGACGCAGAACGCAGCGGAATGGGAAATGGATAAGTGAAGGCCGGTTCAGGAAGACTGAAACCGAGGTGATTGATGGACGGATTTTGAATGAAACCCGGTAGCAGCGGACAGACTAACACCATAATCTGTAGGGGAATTATCAAAAGGTTACTGTAACTTTACATCGCTTGGCTTATATAGCCACTAAGGATTACAATGAGGAAACCCTAGAAGAATGGCGGCTAATACAAACAAAAAAGGGGGAAAAAGTAGAATGATTACACATGTACAATTTCCTAACAAACTCTGAAAAGTAATAACAGAATGTCAGGGGATGTCGGGTGGTCCCCGTGTGGTCTCGTCCCAGTAGCTCTGCGGGAATACGGCCGAGCTGAGGTGCAGCTGTTGAGGCCGTGCTGACGTAGTTTCTTGAGCGAAGCTGGTACGGGCTGGCCGGGCTGGGATGAAGCTCCTTGGGGCTGTGCGGCAAGTATGGTAGCTCGGCATATAGTATGCGGGCATCTGATGTGCGGGGTGGCAGCTCGACAGAGAGTGTAGAGTGTGTGGCTTGGTAAAAAGGAAGGGTAGGTTGCTCGGCTGGAGTTAGGGTCTGCTCGGCAGCTCTACTGAGGGTACATGTAGGTCCTTGTCCTACATTAGGCTCCCCCACCAAAGATGAACTCGTCCTCGAGTTTTCTAAGTGCTCGAGAGGGTGGTAATCAACTAGGTCTCCGACGTTGAAGGTTTTGTTGGAAATGTGCAAGTTATCAGGAAGTTCCACCTTGTAAGCATTGTCGTTGATCTTGCTGAGGACTTTGCAGGGGCCCACTCTTCTCATCTGCAACTTGCCATACGTACCTACTGGGAACCTGTCTTTACGGAGATGAACCATAACCATGTCCCATGTTTTGAACGTCTTCTTTCTCCTGCGCTTGTCAGCCGTGGACTTGTATTTGGCATTGGATTCTTCTAGTCTGGTCTTGGTGTCAACGAGTGTGCGGATGGATTCTGAAGCTCGGTTCTCGGCAGCTCGGCTAGTTCTTGGC
>NMUG010002757.1:0-15575 GCA_002855965.1 Monotropa hypopitys
ACTTTTGAAAAAATTATTTGTCTTAAAACACAATTGATATTTTTCATATATATCATTTTTGTAATATTTTTTTGCAAAAATTGTTGTGCAGTCTAATTTATCTTTTCGAAGGATTCAAAAAAATTAAAAAATAGTACCAAAGATAAAAAATTATATAATACGATATTATAGATAAAAATAACAATCAAGAGAGTCTTTTTGTCTATAGTATCGTATTATATGATTTTTTAATTTTTGGTATTATTTTTTAGTTTTTTTATTCATCTCGCTAAGACGAATAAAAAATTTAAAAATTTTAGATAATAATAATACCAAAAGTAATAAATATAGAAAAACATTGAATATCTTTAAGACAAATAATTTAGGATAAAGGTTCGGACTCATTGGATTGGAGTAATGCTATACTTCCCGATCTTTTGTCCTGAAATGCGTCTCAAAATCTAGGTCTCTCATATTCCATGCGAATAATTCGAGTTATTGATATATTATAAAATAATATTTCAAGTAATTTTGTAAAAAATTGGATCAATCGAATAATTGTAAGTGTTTCATGTAGTAATTCATGTTTCATTGAAAAATTTTATGCCAAATTTCTAAATAGAATTGGACGAACTACTTATATTTATTTGATGAAAATAAATTTTTATGAAATCAATTAAAATATTATTATAAAAATATATCAACGTAGGTGAAGGATTCCACAATTTAGTAACCCATTTCGAGACAAATGATTACTCAATTGAATTATCAAAAATTTTGATGTCCCTCGTTATTTATTTTGTGGGGACTTGTTGACTTTCATCGTCAACAAAAACCAAATTATATGAAGCTGCAGTTGTACTCTTTGCATATTATTGTACTCCCCAAATAAAATAATGAAAAGATAGGCATAATGGTTGGTACGTCGTCCTATTAATTATTGAGGTCTATTCAAAGGTACATAATAAACTTTTTATATAGTCCTATTAATTATTGAGGTCTATTCAGGAGAATATAATAAACAAATTATGCTTAGAAATAGACCTCACTCCATTCCCATCTCTAGATATGTGTTAGTGGTGAAGCTCATTTTTACTATCACATAATTGGTGAAAGATAAGTAAAAGTGAATCTCATCCTTGCCACATATGTAGAGTTGGAGATAGAATGGGGGACGAAGTTCACTCCATAATATAACCCATAATAAACTTAGGAAGTATATCTTATCTTCTTATCTTTATGAAAAGTGATAGCACCAAATTTTTGTTAAGGTGGAAATTTGTACAAAATTTAAATATTTACACATGACACGATTTTGTGAATCTTCTTTTTCTTGTCTTCAGCAGTCATGCAAAGCAAATCTAGATACTGATAGAGTGTCGGCCAAATCCCCTCACACCCTAAGTCAGTAATTGAGGTTTTTGTGTGGAAAAAAGTAGCTCAAAGATGAGTATTTTCTATTGTGTTACATTGGAACAGTAGGTGAAACGAGGTTTTATACCTCCCGTAGCCTTAGAGAATCTCCCGAAACTTTAGGAAATGTTACATTATCTCCTCCTACACTCCCGGGATGAAAAGAATGTCTTCTGTGTTTGGCAGTTGGACCCCGTATGATTCTTAATTCAAACACTAGATAGACGGGAGTCTTCCCTCGCTCTTTCCATGTTTGAAGTGAAAGCCCGTGAGGGCCTTCAAGGCTTGTATCCTATTAATCCCTAACGTAGCAAGACCGATTCTCCCTACAACCATGCTCATCCCGGACATAACCGAGCTCTAACAAACTTACCTGACATCCATCTCAGCCTTGCTGGACTTGGTAATGTTCCTTAAGCAGCCCAGTTCTGATCCAGGCTGCAGGCTCCTGAGCTCTCGCACAAAACTCCTCATCAGTACTCCCATGCTTCCACTGAGATGGGAGGAGCTCATTTCAGAGGGAGCATACTTTCGCAGCTGGGCGATAGCCCACATCGTGAGCACTTGGTTGCTTTTGGGCGGTTCATAGTGGGAGATTTGCACAGTTTGGATTAAATGACGAGTCTAATTTTAAAACAATCATTAATAACTTCCACCATTTTATTTTTAGGGGAGACTATAACACATCTTTCCTGACACGCATTGCTTCATACATCTCCAGGAGTCACTTGAGAGTTTTGTTCCTTTTCCTTAGGTACGTCTCTTGCCTTTGCTCTTTCTAGTCTTGCAATTCCTCTATTTATGATGTCTGAGTACAATCCCTTAGCAACTGAAGCGGTAGCTAACCCTATCATATCAGAAGGGGATACATAAGAGGAGGAACCCTTGATCGCTCCAGGTTCAAGAGCCTTTGCGGCAAGGGCCCTTAACCCCGATGAAGGGTTAGTCAGATGACCCTACCCACCAGGCTCAGTCTTACCCCCGACCAAAGCTTCATTTTGCTACCCTAAACTATGCCTCTGTCCTTACCTCTGCTGACCTGTCAACTATGCACCATAGATTTTAAATTCCCAACATCGTTCTCCTTAGGGTTCCAGGTCCTGAGGAGAGAGCTTGTTATTGCTTTCCTAGTGAGATCTGCATTTATTATGACGCCCTAGAAGCTAGTCATCGTCTTCCCTTCCCGAAGATAGTTAGGCAAATTCTGCCTGAGTTTGGGCTTGCTCCTAGTCAATTAGCCCCGAACGGGTATAGGCTACTTCTCAGTTGTGCTGTTATGTGGCTGGACATGTCAAATAGCCACACACCCTTGAGGGTTTCGACCTTCTATAGTCTTTTTATTGTAAAAGAGGTCCTTCATACCATCAGTTGGTGGTATTTTTGCAAGAGGCCCAACACCCCATCTCTGATCGGCAAGCTGTCTTCCTTATGTCAAGGAGTGGAAGGATAAGTTCTTTTTTGTGAGCGGTTCTAGATGGGAATTTCTGAGCTGTGATGACGACCATACTCCCCAAGTCCAGAGGAAGTGGGAAATTCCTTCAACACAGTGTGAGTTGGCTTACAATGCTTTCTTAGAACTGGCTCTCTCTTAATATTCCTCTGTCCATAATATTTTCTATGTAGCCCGACTAAAAGTATTGATCTCAAAAGAAGAGGCTGATGAAATCGTATGCACAAAAGTGTATAAAATTTGCGAGCCCGACCATCTCATTACCTCATAGAGCCTTGCAGCCCATCTTTTTGGTCCAGAAATTGTAAGTGAGGCCTTAGCCCTTGAAAAAGGTACTTGTGCTTTAGAACTTTGCTTGAACTTGTCATTAACTGATTTCTTATTACATGTTTTCTACATTGCAGAAGCAACTGAGGAAGAGATGCCCCCCTAAATCATCCAGGCTGAACAAGGAGGCTTTACTTATGCTCTGAGATAAAGGGGGTACCCTAGCTGATGCAAATTGCAAATCTGGACAACCTTGGACGGAATCCGCACTGGGAAACTTTAATTGGACACCCTATCTTGACAGGAGTAGGGCTCCCGAGCTCAAGCTAGGTGGTCTTGGTAGGTCGTCCCTAGTAGCTCGGCTAATTGCAGTGCGGACATAAGGGCAGTGCGGCAATAATGGCAGCTCTACTATGCAGCATCACTACTGTGCGGCTGCACTACTGTGCGACAGCACTACTGAGCGACAACACTAATGTGCAACAACACTACTGTGCGGCAGCTCTACTGTGCGATAGCTCTACTATGCGGCATCTCTACTGTGCAACAACTCTTCCATGCACAGAAATCTGTTCTAATTCATTTTTTATATTACGAGCTTGTCTTTTACGTTTCTTTTATTTTCCAGCATATTTTGGGATCTTTTATTTTGTCTTTTCTTAATTTTCTTCTTACCTGACATGTTTAGGGTTTGTTTTCTTTTTCCTTTTTGTGCCTAATTTGTCAAAAGCCCAGAGATTGTACTTATGGTTTCTTTCCTTTTTTAGGGTTTTCTAGGCCGCCCTATAAATAGGGGCTGATGTACTGAAAAAAGACAGTTGTTGAATTTGAAGAAAATTGATTCACGCTTGTGCATGTTCATTCCCACATTCCCCTTTTGGCATTCCTTGTGAATCAATGAATCGAGATTAAAGCTTCTGTCTAGTATTATTTGGAATCAATAGATCAGCGAGCCTTCATTCTCATATTGGTGCGCTAATCAATAGATTCGAGAAGAGGAATACACCAGTATTCTTCGGAATCAACGGAAGCATCCTGTCTATCCTTCCACTATATTCTTATTTTTGGTTCTTTTGTTCTTATTTCTGTTGCATTTGAGTTGAAGGCTGCAATATGCAACATACCACGCTGCATCAGTTGGTATCAGAGCTATCGTTTTGATCCTATTAGAGTTTCAAGTTTCATTTCTTGAAAAAATGGCATATCAGAGAAGTTCTATTCGAGTTATTTCAAAATATAAATGACTCGATAATTGGAACACCTGGTGGAGGACTTGGCTGTTCGAGTGGTCACCATTCAGATTCAGTTGCAGTCTCTACAACAAAAACAACGACAACAACGAAACATTAATATGTGTAGGGTGGAAGACAAAGTGTCAATCGCTGTTAAATATGACTAAGGGAAGGAAATCTTTGATGGTGGAAAGGTCGAAGATGAAAGGATCATCCCAGATGGTGGGTATGATCAGGAACCTATCTTTGATGAAAAATCTCATCCTAATGAAGTTTCGGTGAACAAAGGGGCTGTATTTAAACCCATGTCCTCAACAAGTCTTATTCTCAATCCTATTGAGGATTGGAGAAACCCGCCTGTGTTCGACGAAGAACCATGCATGGTGGAGGAAATGGTAATTGAAGAAGAAGTCGACTTGTGTCTGTCCTCCAACATGTCAGAATCCTTGAGGATAAAGGACGATCATCCCGGGAAAGCTCATGTCTGGGCACCCTTCTTGATGAGTGAGCTCCCAAATAGCTCAGCTCAGTTTTGTCACAACCCTAACTCTGAGGAGCTGGTTCCCACATTACTTGGTGGTGGGATAGAGCTCGGCCAGATACAACAACAATGTGGCGGGGCACAATATATAGGGGTTCTGGAGAAAGTGTTTGTTGAATAGTCAACATGGGTAGAAGAAGACGTTCTAGCACAGGTTTTCGAAAAACTCCCCCACACAGTGACCGCGCAGAAACTAATGGATAAAGTGGTGCAACGGGTCAAGGCTAACTTGTTTGAAGTGAATAATCAAGAACTGGACGTCAATAAACCATAGCTCGGCATTGGTCAGGAGTTCGTCGAAAGGCAACCTCCACTTACTCATAAGCACTGTGTCCAGAAGCTGCAGTACAACATTATTCCACAGTTCACCCTGGCATACGACCTTCTTTTAAATATATAAACATGTTTTAATAGAGAAAACATGAATGTTTAATCATATATAGTCAACAATGCAGTTTTATTAGAAAGCATATCAAAACTAGGGTCATGGAATCGATCTAGAAGATATGACTTGAAGCGCTAAAGTAACCAAAGTAGGGATTACCTACTACAACTAAAGCATAACTAAAGAGAATAAGTTGCAGGACGAACTTATCTCTTGATATGGACTGTGATTCAATACGCAAAAGATGTCGAGAAAATCAATTTGAAATACAAGGTGGATGCTAACAAAAGGTGACAGTTGTTGGAGTCCAACCACCCGGAAGACGTGGTTCCTGTATGTCTGTTCCCAGTGCATCAACGTTCCTGTGCTACAACTCCTATGCCAGGCCATGTCCACTAGGTTCGCTTTAATGCATATATTGTAAAGAATGTATTTTTGTATCATGGAAGTAGCTTGGATAAAGATAAGAAAGAAGCGAATTCGAGGACGAATTCTTTCCAACCAGGAGAGTCTGATGCAGATTGCAAATCTGGACAACCTTGGACGGAAGCCGCACTGGGTAACTTTTATTGGATACCCTATCTTGACAGGAGTAGGGCTCCCAAGCTCAAGCTAGGTGGTCTTGGTAGGTCATCCCTAGTAGCTCGGCCTCGGCTAATTGCAGTGCAGACATAAAGGCAGTATAGAGATAATGGTAGCTCTACTGTGTAGCAGCACTACTGTGCGACATCACTACTGAGCGGCAACACTACTGTGCGGCAGCTCTACTGTGCGACAGCTCTACTGTGCGACAGCTCTACTGTGCGGTAGCTCTACTGTGCGGCATCTCTACTGTGCGGTAGCTCTACTGTGCATCAACTCTTCCATGCACAGAAATCTGTTCTAGTCCATTTTTATATTACGAGCTTGTCTTTTACGTTTCTTTTATTTTCCAACATATTTTGGGATCTTTTATTTTGTCTTTTCTTAATTTTTTTCTTACCCGACATGTTTAGGGTTTCTTTTCTTTTTCCATTTGGGCCTAATTTGTCAAAAGCCCGGAGATTGTACTTAGGGTTTCTTTCCTCTTTTAGAGTTTTCTAGGCCGCCCTATAAATAGGGGCTGATGTACTAAAAAAATAGTTGTTGAAGAAAATTGATTCAAGCTTGTGCTTGTTCATTCCCTCATTCCCCTTTTGGCATTCCTTGTGAATCAACGATTCGAGATTGAAGTCATTGTCTAGTGTTCTTCAGAATTAATAGATCAGTGAGCCTTGATTCTGGTATTGGTGTGCCAATTAACAGATTCGAGAAGAGGATTACACCGGTATTCTTTGGAATCAACGAAAGCATCATGTCTATCCTTCCCCTCTATCCCTTGAAAAGGCTGGAGAAGCATTGGCATGCCTGAATGAGGCTCATCTAAAATAAAAATAAGAGCACTCCGTAGAAGTGACATTGAGTTACTTCGAAGGTTTTAAAGACATACATCACAGTGCGTTAATTGGTACCCATCCATCGACTTCAGCACCCATCTTTTTGAGGTAACTCTGGATGAATCCTCTATTTGGTGGTGCAGGTAATAGCGACACAAGCAGAGAGGTCAACTCCAGTTGACAAAGAGCTTTGTCCATGAGTCAAGGTGATCAGATGTCCCTTGCAGATGTGCAGGTTGCTTCTAATAAGATGGCAGATGAGATAATAATATCAGTTACTGATGTTATTATAGTTGAAACTGCTACTGAACTGTCTAAACCAGAAAATGTTATATATTTAAAGATTCTTCCGCATTCTCTAAGTCTGACAATGTTACGTCTGGGCCCTTCCCTCAAACTAAGGGTTAACATTGCAATTTCATCTATTGTTTTCACAACTGTTTTGTTTATTGTGATCCATGGACCTTTCTTCTATTTGGCTTAAGAATGTTTTCCTTATGCCTTGGCAATTTCTGACCCCCTTTAAGGTCCAAGATGCATGTTTTCATTGCAATACTTGATGGCATCCTAGCATCTTTGGAGCCATGCCTTGTGCTTTAAAATAATTTTATCGTGCCTTGGCACTTTGGCCTCAACAAGTCCCCTACGTCTTTTGGTCATGTGCCTTAGCTCCCTTTGAGCCGTGCTCTACGCCTTAGATATGTTTTATTATACCCTGAAATTATTTTATTGTTGTGCCTTAGCACTTTATAGAGTGTGTTGCGTCTTAGCATTTTTGTTTGTTTTGGCTTTGCACTTCTATTTGATATGCGTTAGCACATTTATATATTGTGCATTAGCACTTCTGTTTGTTGTTCCTTAGTACTTTATAAAGTGTGCTTTATTGTCTTGGCCATGGCCTCTTAACCAAGATTGCCTTAGCACTTTTCACATAGACAATCACGCTACAAACATTACAAAATAATAATGTATGCTACTCCCCTAAACTCAACAAGAAAATATAACAAGAGTTCTGCTTGCATTTACTAAAATTTCCATAGCAAATATTATTGAACAATCCATCATAACAGTGCTTCTTATACTGAACAAGAGATCGTGATAAGAGAAAAAGAAAATAAAATTCAACCCATTTCCATGCCTTGGAAAGAGTTTAATTTTTACATATCAAGAAAATTATAAAATACTACTTCTTAATTGTAGTACGTTTTAAGTGCTCAACGTTCCAGGGGTTAGGGAGACCTTCCCCCTTAGGGTAGTTAGCCTATAGGCCCCTTCCTTTGAGTGCCTTAGCACTCTGTAAAGACCTTCCCAATTTGGTTATAACTATTTCACCTTTCTTAGCACAAGGTCCCCTGCTTGAAATGACCTTGGTTCAATCCTCACATCATGGTACTTTACCATCCTCTGTTGATAATGGCAGTCTTAGTTGCTGCCTTGTCCCTCTTTTCCTCAACCAGGTCCAAATCTTCCCTGAGCTCTTCCTCATTCTCGGTTGGGTCCAATGAAACGATCCTGTAATTAAGGATCTCCATTTCAATAAGAACCATATTCTCTATGCGAAAAGCCAAAGCATAGGGAGTTTCCCGAGTGGCCGTTCGAGGAGTGGTACGAAAGGCCTATATCACGAAATAAAATTCATCAGACCAGCTACCCTTTGCCGACCTCAGCCTTCTCTTAATCCATTTCTTTATTTCCCTATTAGTGACCTCGGCTTGACAATTGGCCCGAGGATAGGCCTTGGAGGTGTAGTGTATATGGATTGCTTTGGAACTAAAAAATTCCTTGAATTTTGAGATGTAAAACTATTTTCCAAGGTCGACCACCAATACCTTAGGGAGCCCAAATATATATATATAATATTCTGCTAGAGGAAATAAATCGTTACCTGAGAAGTAATTGTAGAGAGAGCTCTATCTTCCACCCACTTAGTGAAGTAATCAATTGCCACCACTACATATTGCTTTTGGTCTCTCCCCTTCGGGAGGAGTCCGATCAAATTCATTCCCCACTGAGCAAAGGGTCATTGCCCTTTCATTGAGCTCATTAGGGTTGGAAGTCTATGTGAAATGTTCGCAAACCTCTGGCATGTGTCACACTTCTTGACCAGCTCGGTATAGTCGCTTTGCATTGTTGGCCAATAATACCCAAGCCTTATAATCTTGTGGGCAAGAGTCCTCCCTCCCTGGTGAGTGACACAAGATCCTTCATGAACCTATGGCATGGCTCTATCTACCTCTACCTTGGTCAGGCACCTGAGGTTGCATAATAAAAATCTCCTCTTATAAAGAACATTGTCTATTAGGGCATACTTGTTGCTCGGATCCTCAACTTCCTAGTCTCAATCTTATCTGATGGCAACGCTCCTGCCTCAATATACTTAACAATTGGATCAACCCATGAATTGGAATAGTCCACTGCCAGGATCAAATGGCCAATCCTATCTATACTTGGTGTCTTCAATAGCTGGACCAGTGTTCCCCTCGGTAACAACTCATTTGTGGTCGTAGCCACTTTTGATAATAGACCAGCTTCGTGATTTTCAACTCTTGGGATTTGGGAGATTGAGAACTGGAAAAAATTATCGATGAGTTGCTTGACTACTCGTAAGTACTTTTACATGGATTTGTCTTTTGCCTCAAACTCCCTATTTACTTGGCTTACCACCAGTTGAGAGTCGCTTACGGCCGCTAGGGATAGTGTATTCTACTAGAAAATTGTCCAAGGCCTAATATTTTATCGCACATCATGGCTTGTAGTCTATATCAAACTCCCCGAGATCCAGGAACCACTGGATGAGTTGGCCGAACGTATCAGATTTATAAAGAGCTCTCCTGAGGAGAAAATCCGTTAAAACACTGATTGGGTGAGATTGAAAGTAAGGCCTTAGCCTCCTTGTAGTAGTCACTGCCTCAAATGCTACCTTCTCAATCTTTGGATACCTTGTATATGGTCCCCCATAGAGCTCTATTAGTGTAATAGACTGGGTGCTACACTCTGTTATCTCCTTGTATGAGGACTGCGCTAACTGCATGCGAGGATATATGTACATAAAGGTGTATCTCCTCCTCATTGACTGCTGGGATGAGCAATAGAGGGTTACATAGACAGTGCTTCAGTTGATCAAAGTCCTACTCGCTCTCCGGGTTTTATTGGAAAGATTTCTTTAAGATTTTGAAAAAAGGCTGGAACTTACCTATGTCCCTAGAGACGAATTGGTTCAATGCTGCCACGCACCCATAAAGCATTGCACTTCCTTAGCAGTACGAGGGAATTTCATCTCCACCACCGCTATGATCTTCTCAGGATTGACCTCAATCCCTCTATACGGCACCCTAAAGCCCAAGAAGTTTCCCGAGGCCACTCCAAAAGTGCACTTGGCCGGGTTCATCTTCATCTTATACTTCTCAATACCTCAAAGGCTTCTTCCAAGTCTCCCACATGGTCGAAACATTGCATGCTCTTTACCAGTATGTCATCGACATAAACCTCTACACTTTGGGAAATCAAATTTTTGAACATTTTATTTATTAGCCTCTAGTATATAGCCCCAATATTCTTTAGCCTGAAGGACATAACATTGTAGCAGTACATCCCCCTATCTGTGATGAAGGACGTCTTCTCTTTGTCCTCCTACTCAATTTTAATCTAATTAGATCCTGAAAGGCATCCATGAGACTCAGCAATCCATGCCTTGAGGTTGAGTCTACCAACTGATCAATCCTCGGCAAAGGATCCTTGAAGTCCAAACACATTCTCCACTGACCTGGGGGCTTCTTTACTATAACCACATCGGCAATCTAACTCGGATACTGCACTTACCAGATAGAACCAGCACAAATGTGCTTCTCTACGTCTTCCGCAACTGCCATTTTTCTATCAGGCACAAATGACTTCTTCTTCTGCTTTATCGGCTTGCAATCTGGGTTCACATTCAAATGGTGGGTTATGATCCTTGGATAAATCCCCGGCATGTCGACATGCGACCAGGCAAACACATCTCTGTTTTCCGTAGGAAATTGATAAGGTGATCCCTCTCTTCTAATCTCAACCATGTGCCCACCTATACCTTTTTATCTGTCTCCTCGGGCCATATCTCTAGTGAGATCAGTTTCTCCACCGTCTCTCCTTTCTGAAACTTCTCCTCATCCCTGATATCCAGCCCATCTACCACCAGAGCCTCATTGTGATGCTTGACTGAGTAGTTATAACATTCACCTGCTACTTTCTTATTGCCTTTCATCTCACCCCTCATCAGTTGTAAGAAATTTCGCCTTCAGATGGTGAGTGGAAATAACAACTTTAACCTTATTAAGTAACATCCATCCAACTATTGCATTGTAAGACGATGGTTGCAACGACTCGAATTTCCAATCCTTTGAAATTCAATTCTTCGGAAATAAATAAATGAATCGTGGCAAGATTTTGGTTGTTGACATGGTCGACGACCTCGAGCCATGTCATCTCGATTATAAACCTCGTTCGGATCATGATTGATCCACCCTCGGTGGGAGTATATTCGTCCACCGTTTTGTTTCATTCGTTACGTATAAGTCGACGCTCGCGAATTCTTTGGAAGGCCGTGGAATCGTCTTAGGACATCAAGGAAGGGTAATCAACGTTGAGGAAGTACTCGTGGATGCGTCGCGAAGCAGACGAAGGAGTTCCAGCCTGATCTGGGCCATTTTGGCTTTGCCCGTCCGGACGGGGAAGGCAGGAGTTCCGGACGGAGGGATTTCCAGCAGATGGTTTTGCTGCAGATGGCCTGGTCCGGACAGAGGAGGGTCCCGTCCGGAATAAGTGATGTGGCCGTCCGGACGAAGGGGGCCCCGTCCAGACGGGGAAGACATGAAATGCGATTTTTGGTGTTTTAATGAGGGGTATTGTGGTCCTTTTTTCCCTAGGTCATCCCTTACACCTAAAAACGGACAGAATACTCCTTCTTCTTCATTTTTGGAACCCTAAAGCTCTCTCCCTTCTCTCTCCCCCCATTAATGGAGTCTCACACTCCCTCTCCAAATCCAAGGCCTTCCAAGGCATTGATGGCAATTTGCAAAGGACAAACCTTGTTCTACTCTTCGAGAGCTCTCCGGTAAGCCCTATACTTTCTCCATTCCTTCAAAACTCGAAGTTAGGACTTGGAATGAAGGTGCTCGGATCAAGATGTTGCAAGGAGAAACATTGTTCACCTTGGCGAGGGCTAACCGGTGACCTACATGATTTCATCATCCGATGACTTTTGGAATTCCGGCGATTTTCCGGCGAATAGCTATAGAGGTGCGGTCTTAAGGAACGTTGAAGAGGATGAGGAGATCTATGTGGTGGCGGGTTCGGTTTGCAGTGGCATGTCGGCTACATTTTCTGGTGACTTTCCGGCGACATTCCGGCGATTGCTCTAGTGGGTAAATTCTTGACTTCTATTAAATGTGTACGTGTGTGTGTATGTAGTTCGTATATTCGTGCCTAAATTTCCTTCGAATTGTGATCGTGTGGCATTTGGATTAGGATGGACTCACTCGTTAGGATCAGTTGAACTTTGGGTTGATAGATGTTGGAAATCGAAGTAATGTGGTTGCGAATGTCAATTAGAGGTTATGTGTTGATCGGCCACCCATAAAACTTGTAGACACCTGATGCTCGATAAAATGACTTAGCAAATCGCAAATGGGCCTTTAGGAGAATTTGACCTCGTTAAATAAGCCATAAGACTTGGGTTGAGTCACGATGGATTGAGTGTCATAAATTAATGAATGTGGACCCTTTGAGGTAAATGCGCAAAATGTTAATTACGTCCCCTTTCGAATATTGTGATGAAATTGGGTTCAAATGAATAACCGTAAATGAAATTGTGGCGACTTCACTTGATTGTGTGAACCTCCCTTGGCATCGCCAAGGTTAGAGGCATAAACTCTTCCGTTGATACTACTTGGGCTTGTGGTCGTTGACATTGAATTTGATGATCAACTTGGAAAAAAGGACCTTGTGGTTAGTCTCCCTTGACAACGTCAAGGTTGATCTTGTGACATGAAAACAAAGGAGTCGGTTAATATACTCAATGTAAAACAAACAAAGAGGATGTTACCAACAAGGGCTACTCTTGGATAATCTTGAACGAATCATAAGTGAACCATGGAACCGATGTAAAATGTGGGAATGAGATAATTACGCAAGCCTTGACTAGGATTCGTAATGTTCATACCAAACAAAGACGAAAGTAACGAATGGAACTAATGTAACACTTAAGGAGTGCCATGTTCAGGACCTCCTGAACTAATGTAATCACCAGGAGTGCCTTGTTCAGGACCTCCAGAAATGGTGACAATATATGGGGATTGATATTGGATACTTGATGCGGGACGCCTTGTTCAGGATTCCCGGGATGGTCGCTCCATCCACGACATTGTACACAATGGGGGAAACGTGAGCCCTCCCAACGTTATTTGGGAATGACCGGATAGGATTGGTTAGTGGGTACACGTGCCGCTAATCAAGCCTTGCCCCACCTACATATCAAATAGTAAACACTCGCTCGAGAGTGGGATGCCTTGTTCAGGAGTCTACAATGTAATATTAATAAAATGGAATGCCTTGTTCAAGAGTTCATAAACATCAAAATATATAGAACGCCTTGTTCAAGAGTTCAGGAAATACATGAACAATGATTACACGACACCTTGTTTAGGAGTCCTTGCTACGTAGATGCCTTGTTTAGGAGTCTTGGGAGACGAAGGAACATCATGATAGAATGTGTTTACGGATTCGAGAAAAATACTATACAGATTAGACGCCTTGCCTAAGAGTCTTGGGATCTAAATGAATGACGTGGAATGCCTTGTCTAGGACTTCCTCAGTGCAGTACATTACTTGGAGTGAACGACGTACAAAGTTAACAAGTGATTGATAATAGGGAATGAACACTTGGATAAAGGGTTAGTAGACTCTTGCTTAGATGTCCCTTGAGTATGTACACCCTTATGTATATATATCACACGTTTGCGGACTCTTGTCTAGTAGTCCCTTGGGTACCTTATCTATTTAGATTGTGGACCTCTTCCCCTTAGTAGAGAGTGGGTTGTGACGACTTGAGATTAAGTTGGATTAGTCTTTAGGCTTGACACCTTTACTTCCTTTGAGCTTGAGGAGGTTAGTTGACAGACCTTTAGCTAGGTCACCTTTTTCTGCTTGTGTCGCCTTCTCTCTCTTGCTTTACTACTTGTGTTTCTCCTTACAGCTTTACTACTGTTGTTGTCACTACTGTTGTTCTTGCTCTTTACTGCCTTTGCTTGTGCTGACCCCTCCTAGACATACACCGCCCGTTCATGTTTGGTAGTGGTCAAGAGTTTATCTACTGAGCCCGTGGTTTTCTCAAACCTTCGTGGTCCCTCCCCCTTTCAGGTTATTGCTGGGACTTGTCAAGATTGTTGAGCTTGGATCTTAGTCAGCTACCGGGTTTTCAGGGATCGTTGCAGCATGTTTCTCTTAGCACTTTTGTTGGCTACCGAGGATGGGATGTACCATCACTTTTTTTTTCTGTTCAGCACTTCAGTTGTAGCCGTTTGGCATTTGTTCTACCTTACGCTTTCTATTCATAATGTATGTTGGATGTAATGAGAAATTGAATGAAGTGCATAGATACTACAAGTACTGATCTCCCTGCTTTTATTTAAATTGTTTTAAAAACAAAAACAAAAATGGTTTGAAAATCCAGGGCGTGACAATGATGCATCTACAACTAGAAAATCCACATCACGGTAACCTACTTCCCTTCCTCTCTCATTGTTACTGGGAGAGATATCTTCTCCATAGGATATACTGTCTCACCAATGAATCCAACTAACGGAGAGGTCATCGATCGTAGCCGATCTCTTTCCAGCCTTAGCTGGTCAAACACGTGTAAGAATAAGATATCAACTGATCTCCAACTATCGATGAGGATCCTTCTCATATTGATGTTGCCAACAATCATTGAAACCACAAAAGGATCCTGATGGGGATAAATTGTATTTCCTTTGTCTTCCTCCATAAAGATAATGGGGAATTCTTCTTTCCTTGTGCTCTTGGTAGATCTTCCCACCAAGCATATTTCCATCGGATCTTCTAACCTCAATCTCCTGAGGTGGGCTTTCCTAGATGATCTAGAGTCCCCTCCCTTAGTTGACCCCCCATGAATGACCCTGATCTCCCCAATGGGGTCATTGTCATCTAGTGCCATTGTTCGATCGTCCTTGCACTGTCCACCACACGGTGCTCTTTGTTCTCTTTTCTGGACAAACCTTTGTAGCCAGCCTCTCTAGATGAGGTCCTATATCTGGGCTTTAAGGTCAATACAATCGTTGGTGTAGTGATCATGGTCACGATGGAAGGGACAATATTTGTCCCTAGACTGTTTTATAGGATGGCTCTTGAGCTTTTCCGGTCACCTCAAATCAAGATCATCCCTGAGGTTGTCCATGCTCTGCTCGAATGAGGCAATAAGTGGGGTGTAATTCTTGTATCTCTCTAGGGGAATCCAACTTCCTTCGACGAGCCCTTTAAATTAGCCTTTCTACTCCTATGATTCGACATTGATCCTTGGGGAAAATCTTTTCTTTTCCTATCTCCTTGTACTTGAAGAGATGCAATAGACATTTTCCATTGGGCCCCATAATCTTGGCTCCTCCGGGCACTCAGCACATCCTCAACATTCATATGATTTTGAGCTCCTAGCATTAATTCGGACATATCCTGAGGAGGATTTTGGGTCAGGTTAATAAAGAGTATCCCCGACCAAAACCAACAATGTAGGCTGTCATCGCCATCTTGTCGTCTGCACTCTCTATTTGTATCACTTCTTGAGTAAAGTGAGTGGTGTAATCCCGCACCAATTCTTCTTTCTTTTGATTGACCATTGATAGAC
>NMUG010002758.1:0-15573 GCA_002855965.1 Monotropa hypopitys
ACCGTGCAATGTCTTTGGCCGGCTCATTGAAAGCGACATGGATCCGCTAGAGCTATTTCTTCATTTATAACGCAATTTCCTGAAAATATACAAAAACTACCGCAAGTATAAAAATATCCGCAATTTAACATTATTGGTTAACGAAGACCAAAATTAGGGCTATAATTGGCCTCATTGAACTACAAAATGAGAGACCAATCATTAGTCCAACAAATAATACAAAAAAGGAGATATGCAATAAAAAATAAATCTAACCAACCCACTGTTCCATCATGTGGAACATACGAGTCATACTTTTCTCCCTGCTTCATTCACTTAGCAATGGTTTAGAGAAGGAATCTCCCGGTATTCCTGGGTAGGTTGATACATATGAGATTAGCTCTCTAAGGTCGCACTTTGTGGCTAAACCTTGAGAGCCTCCAATCCCCTTTCCCTTCTATCTGTACTTTACCGAGGTAATCCCAGATAAAACATTGCTAAGGCTAACTACACGAGTGGCTATACTAGACCGGTAAGCAGCCGTTCGAGCACGGCAAACACTAGAGGTATCTCACCCTCCATGGATTTTAAGTCTCCTAGACTTTATTTTACTTTCAATGTACTCCCTGCCCAAATGAGACTCAAGTATGGCATGTCTTCAGAAGATGTTTCCACCAATGCAGGTGGTGGAAAACTAACAACATATGGTTCAGGGTCACTGGTGTGCTCAAGTTAGAAGTGGTGGATAATGGCAGCAAGGGATCCAAAGAAGTTGACCTATCTGAATGTCCATAGGAGGTGTGAAATCTAGCATGGTATTAACTTCCAAAATAGATTGGTCAATGTCAAAATCCTTGAAGCCAAAATGCTCAAGATAAGCTTTAAGAGGGTCTTCGACAACAATCAATGGTGATACTTCCTCAACCAGCTCCTACACGACATTAACTGCATAGTAGTTTTCTTGAGATGGAGTTGGAGGGAAGTACCATACATGTTGCCGAAGGATACCTCTATGACACCACTCCTTACTGAAATGGATTCCCCAAGATTATGGGAGTTTCGTTCTTTAAAGACATGGGATGAACAGGTTCAGTGTCAAGAATAATAAAATATGCAAGAAAGTAAAAATTGTTGATCTTGACAAGAACATCCTCCAATACTCCCCTCGTCGGTTTCATGGATCTGTCGGCCAATTGTAGTATGACTGACGAAGGTTTAAGCTCACCAAGTCCAAGCTCCTCATACACAGAATATAGGAGCAAGTTGACACTAGCCCCTAGATCAATAAGTGCCCGATTTCTGGTGTGTGTGCCAATGACACGTGAAATTGTGGGCACTCCCGGATCAGGGAGCTTTGGTGCCATATCCACTTGAAAAATAGCATTGACTTGGTAGGGGAGTGAGATAGGTTCAAGAATTTTTGCTCTAGCCTTCCTCTTATGCGTGCACAAGTCCTTAAGGTACTTGGCATACGAAGGGATTTGTTGGATGGCATCGAGCAATGGCAAATTAATTTTTACTTATTTGAATACCTCAATGACTTGATCGTTGGTAATACCCTTTTTTCGAAAGGGAGAAGGTGCATTGAGGCATTCAGGGAAGGGTGCCTTAGAGATGTAAGATGGGATTTCTGGTGAGTCCGAAGATGATGGAGAATCCTGGGAAATCCCTTTTCCTTTTGACACAACAACCTTGGACCCAGTGGATGGAGACTTTACCTCTTTAGTTTTGGGGTCCATATGAGTGGTATCAATCTGTTTCCCATTCCGAAGGGTAGTGATAGATTGGACTTGCTCATGATAGAATGAGTCCCCTATATGCTACACACCCCTAGAGTTAGAAACTGCCTGAGTAGGCAATTTCCCTTCTTCTCGTCTACTCAATTGATTTGCTAGTTGACCCACTTGGGTTTCTAGCTTTGACATTGATTGGGTTTGAGTGGGCAAGTTGAATGAGTGACTGGATCTGTTTGGATTGTTCTTCAAAGGCTGTTAAGGCATTTTGAAGTGTCTCATGGATAGCAAGATCTGATTGAATATGAGAAGGGGTTGCCGAATGGTAGGGTGGTAGTGAAGGGTTAACAGCCCGAGGATAGGAAGTATTTGGGAATGATGGCTGTGGTGGGGTAATGTATTGCCCCCTCTGTGGATTAGCATAGTGCTCTTGGCTTTGGAGTCACCATGAAAAATTAGGATGATTCTTCCACCTAGGATTGTAGGTGTTAGAATATAGATCATTTGTTTGGCGACCAAAGCCTTGAGCAGCATTGACTTGCTCTTCATGTGCCGGGTGTTGGGGTGCTAAGTAGCACTCCATAACAATGTGTCCCGGATGAGCACAGAGTTCCCAAACCTCTGCAATGGCAGGAGGTTGTGTGGATTGTAATGGACTCTGGCCTAAAGCTAACAAACTGTCAAGCTTTTTGGCCAAAGAATCAACTTTTAAGGATAAGTCTTGGTGTTGATCCACTTGGTACACACCTCTTGGTTTACTTGAGGTGTACGTGGACCTATCAATGGTCATGCGAGAGTCATGGTGGTGCCGTAAGTTTTCGGCAAAGTGTTCAAAGATTTCCCACCCCTCATTTTCATTCTTGTGCAAAAACATACCACCACATGATACATTAATCATGTAGCGGTGTTGCGCTGTCAAGCCATAGTAAAAATTTTGCATCAATTGCCATTTTGGGACTTCGTGGTGAAAACACTTTCTGATTAGATCATTCAACCTATCCCAAGTATCATAGAATTGTTCACTCTCCAATTGGGAAAAATTCATTAATGCACGGCGAATTTAGTTAGTCTTTCCAATTGGAAAATATTTTTAAAAAAATTATTGTTGGCATTGACTCCAAGTAATGATGCTTCCGGGTATTAAAGTTTGAAGCCATTGTTTGGCTCTATCCTTCAAAGAAAAAGGAAAGAACTTCAACCAGAGAGCATCATCAGTAAAGTATAAAATTCGCACCGTGGAACAGATATCCATGAACTCGGTCAGATGTGTGTATGGGTTTTCATTTTCATGCTCATGGAAATTTGGCAACAAGTTTAAGAGAGTGGGCTTGATTTCATAATGGGTGGCCATCGGGGCATGTTGTCTAGCATAATTTGGGTCAAACAATGGACAAGGTGAAAAATAATCCCCAAGGGCCAGATGTGGTTGCCTAATACTTCCAACAATGGTTGGAGGAACATGAATATTACCCATGGCGACGAATGGTTCATTGTTAATGTCGCTTATTGGGTTGGCACTATTTTTATTATTTTAAGCCATTGGAGTCGAAAATTGACTCTTAGATGTTGAACGATTTATTCTGGCTATTCTTTCAATTTCAAGATTGATGGTTTCAAGCTCGGGCTGCAAGGATCAGAGACCAATTATAAAATATTAGATATAACCTATAAAAAGCACTTACAAACCTCTTTGGATGAAGTCGAAAACTCCTTCCTAAAGTTGCAAGCAATCTTCATAGGATCCCTATAAGATTCACGAAACCACAAGTGTAATACGACAGGTGTGTCGAGCAGGTGGGAGCCCCATCGAGCAGATTCCAAAGAGGTTCGAACGTGTTTGAATGCATGCTGAGCACAAAGGCATTCTGCCGAATTGCAAGTCAAACTATTTCAGTGTGACAGGGATGATAAACCGAACAGTGCGCTTTTCTTGACACAAATGAATGTGTGGCACACTGGGAATCATCAAACAAAGGGGTTAAAGTTTAATTAAAGAATTCTCTGTGTATCAAGACCTTGGGAAGGCTTTTCAAATTGAGGATAGTGCAGCAAGGACATTTGGTGGTCTTGTCGAGTAGAATATAGGATGGTAGAGTCCTTTAAGGGACATATCGAGTAGTCAAGGGGTCGATAATGCATGGCCGAACCCTTTGGTGGGTCTATTGTACAGTCAACATGAATGTTTGGACTTAAGATTGTGTAACAAGAAGCACAATGGTACTGCCGAACAATAATGGCCAAAGGATTATTAAATACATACAAAATGAAATGAGAGTTTGCCTTCTGCTGGAACATGAACTTCCCGAGCACCTCCAGAGATTCAAGGCATGATTATTGAGTACAAAGGTTATTCGAGAACAAGTCTACCGAGCAATGAGAGATGACTGAAGGCTTATTTGAATCGAAGGGAAAGCCTGGGATGTATGGGTGTATGGCCAAGGGTTTGCCAGACACTCAGAGCTTTGGACAAGGATTCTCTCTTTCTCTAGGAAACTTGAATGTGTGAAAGGAGGGTGGGTGTGAATAAATGAATGCTTGAAGGTGGCTATTTATATTAAGAAGGGAAACCCGGACGCATTAAATGCACATCATGGCCTTGACAGCCAACCAATCATGGTCCTTAGGCCATCATGGCTGCGTAGAAGGGTGGAGTGCACGACAGCCTCCTACCCCAAGTAGTCCCATCTGTGGTAGATCCAAACGTGTGTGCAAGCCATGAATTAAATGCTGACTGGTCTTGTCAGCTCCTGACAAGTCAGTCCAGATGGAACAACTCACAGACACTTTTGGTCAGAGCTAATCATTTGCCATATAATTCCAAATTTTCCCTTGTGACTTCGTCCAGATATTAATTGAGTACCTATCTTTATAATTTCATTAGTTTGACCCCTAAACCTTAAATTCTTGACCATATTGTCCCTCAATCCTTCATTTAATCATAAATGAGATTCCATTAAATTTCAGAAAACCCCAAAAATTCCAAAAATCATATTTTTTATTATTAAATCTATTTCCCTCGGGTCAGGGCCTCACAAAACATCCCGAATATATGGTGGGAACACAACCCAAATATATGGTGGGAATACTGTCATGACCCATTCCGACACAGCATAATTAAATGCCTCGCAGACACGGCAGCGTGAATAAACAGAAAATCCAACCAAGACAATTAATTATGCCATTGACCAACTAACAAAAGACCTCTCAATATAAACATTTCACTTAAGTTTTAACCACAAAGTACATTGACATATTACAACTTCCACCAAAACCCATATTACAACTTTTCCAATTCCAAACTCAAAAGAAAATAACATAACAAGAACAAATAATCAAACAAAAACTACCAAAACTCCTCCTCCAAACTCTGACACTGTAGTGGACCTCCAAAAGCTACTCCAAGACCTGGATTTCTCAATGCATAATAAAAATACAAAAAAAAACCAAGAGTGTGTAAGTTATACAAAACTTTGCAAAAGAACAGAAGAAGAGATAAATAAACAACAAGAACAATAGTCTGTATGTGTCAACAAGAAGGGTCCAACCAGAAACAGAATAGAAGTAGTGATGCCTCAATACCCAACAGATACAATCATAGCCAATTCTTACAGATCATGACACATGAGATATAACAATGCGCACTCAACACAGAACAGAAACAGATACTGCCACATCTAACAGAAACATAACAGAAAATAGGTGATGCACCAATTAAGCTTGCCCCATATACATCTCTTGGAGACTCAACTTTCTACTAGTTCACATATTCGCTTAATTATTAAATTTGGTCGCCACATGTCAACCTTAGCTCATCGACAATGCTTATCTAACATGATTGAATAAATGACGTTTATTCGTCCGAACTGGAACGCCGGATTCCAACCACCGCAAGTACGTCTACTTTCCAAAGGACATTTTTATCCATGTACATCACGCCCTTAAATGCCTCAAGCATGAGGCCCTACAATATTAAGTTGTCACTGCTTTTCCCAGTTTCCTCGTGTTTCCCCACTTTCCTCGTGTTTCCCTCTCTTTCCTCATACTTCCCCACAATTATGCTTTAGATTAATCAAGGCTTCACATAGTCACCAAATCATATCCCTCCCTTCCTAAGCATTCACCTAATGTTTCCCCCAATTCAAGTCATAGTCCAAATGTGAGTCATGCATACATGGTGCACAAATAAAAACTACAACATTTAAAATAACTGTCACACTCACCGAGTACCCTTAAGAGGGTTTTTTATTGGACTTTTCCAGATATAAGTACTTTGATTCCTCTCCTGAAACAAATTCAATTGTCAATACCAATATGGATTAACAAGTTCAAATAAAATGGAATGCTTACAAATTTAAGTACAACTTCCTTCACATTGATATTTTTCCTTTACTAATAACCCATAGATCATTCCAAAGATTACCCTTATCCCTTTATTAATCATCAAAACTTTTAATTAGGTTCCCTTAGCTTAGGTTGTGATTTTTCTCAATTTTTCCTTATTTTTACAAAAATTGAATGCCTGGTTACCGGTAACCATCACAATTGGGTTATCGGTAACCCAGCCTTCTGGATCTCCGAGTTCTTCTCAAGTTACTAGTTTTGGGGATTTCTAGGTTATTGGTATCATAAACTTCTAGATTCTTTAATAGCATGTGGTTACCAATAACCCACTCAATTGGGTTACCGGTAACCCAAGTCGCTGGGTTACTTCGATTTTCTCTACAACTCAATTTTTCCACAATCCAACTCAAATTTGGGCAAAACTTACTTCCAAAACTTATACGTTTCCAAACTAAACCACATACAACTCTAGCAAACATTCCCCCCAAGTTATTTACACAAAATAACATGATTTGAGATGCGTTCTTCATAATTCTCATAAGGTTTTTAAGAAAACCCATATTCTCTTTAAAACCCTCAACAAAACACTTATAATCCAAGAAAATCATGAATTACATACATTTTGATTCCTATTTGCTATATAATTCAATCTCCAAAACTTTTTGGTTGATTTTCACCCATGCTCTCTCTCTCTCTCTCTTGTTCTTATCTACCAAGTCTCTTACGGGAATGAACAATGTTTGACAGATTTTTCCTTCCTTTGGCAAGAAACAAACATCACCTCTTGAAGGAAATTATCCTATGTAACCAGTATCTTTTAGGTTGGCTACACCCCAAAGGACTTAATCTAGTGTATCCCCACCATCAAAAGATATATACATCTACTAGATTTAAACTTATTTTATTAAATTTTATTCCAACTTCCAATGTTTTTATTAATACTTCCCGACTTCTTATTATTTTCAGGGAACATGTATTACAATTTTTCCCCTTAAAAGATTCGTCCTCGAAATCGCAAACTCTAACTCAAACATAACACAACCATTATCTCATTTCTATACTCGAGTGTGATTCCCCCAATATACAATGATTCTTTCATTTCCACTTTTCACTTTTTTCCCATTTCGTTCATTTTTAAACATGAACTACGTGTTATTAACAATTATAACCAATTGAAATAACCACAACAAAATTGTAAATATATACATGGTGATGCCTCGGGTGATCTCGGTGGCTGAACCAATGCAAAACATATCCCTTGTGCTCTTTTTCCATCTTCCATCATGGTTGTCCCAATTGATGTTGATGTTGGCATGTCTCTCCTCGGGCAATGTGGCATTGTATGGCCAAATTCCCCGCAACCAAAGCATTTTACTATCTTAGATTCCACATTTTCCCTAGGACAATCCTTCACCAAATTATCTACGAATCCACACCTATAACAATGCCTAGTCATCGATGATCCTCTTGAACTCCCTTGACCATACCCACTCTGACCACTACTTCTTGCGAATCCACCTTGCCTCACATTTCCTTGCCCTTTTCTGGGTTGTGACCTAACCTCCACACTTATAGTTTCACTACTCCCAGATCTTCCCAATATATCAAATCTACTTCTCTTAACACCCTCTCTATAATCTCGCAATTCCTCAATACCTATGCCCATCTTTCTAGCTGTCTCCACTAAATCCGCATATAATGTTTCCTTATAACCAGTTAATCTAGTGGCTATGGGAGGTATCAACTCACTTTTAAAACGCCAATACCTTTTTTCATCCGAGTTCACTAGGTCTACTGTATAACGAGATAAAGCAGCAAATTTGGCCTCGTATTCTATTACTGACACATTTCCTTGTTTTAATGAGATAAACTCTGCCTCCCTCTCAAATTGATAACTTTTGGGACAATACTGGATGTTAAATTCTTGCACACATATGTCCCAAGTGATTTCCCCTCCCTCTATTGGAACCACGTCCGGTATTGGTGTCTCCCTTTGCCAGCTAAAAGCCTCCCACCATGCCAAGACTTCCCCTTTTAAGCTAAAAGATGCTAGTCTTACTTTTTGTTCATATGTTACCTCAAGTATGCTAAACACTCTTTCTAACCCTTTCAACCATATTTTCGCTTCACTAGGGTTCAATGTTCCCTCAAACTCTACAGAATATGTCCTTTTAAAATGCTCATATAGGGTAATACCTTATTATTTGGGTTCGATATCACCTCTGGCAATAACCTGATGCTCTATGTAAGTGGCCATAGCCGCAATAAACTTATCTACATCTCCTACTACTGGCGGGTTCCCTGCTGCCCTCAGTTGATTCCCTTCACCTTCCCTTGGCGTACTAGATGATCCTTCTTCTTGGCGATTCATTTTGTGGCCCTGTTATCACAACACAAATAACCACCACAAACCAATGTTAACAATAAGCATTAGCGACCACTACTTGACTCACTAACACCCTACGGTCCACTACAACTCTACCTAAGACACTCCTAAGAAAACTGTGTATTCCCGAATAACTCAACCAAACTTGCAATAAGAAGAGATGGTGTACGGACGTTCTTCCAACCGAACCTAACGGTAATTATTGGTTATGCACAATCTTCTCTTCTATCCATCCATATGCCGAGAATCTAAAACCATGCTCTGATACCAAACAATCACGCCCCGTTCCGGCACGACATAATTAAATGCCTCAAACACACGGCAGCATGAATAAACAGAAAATCCAACCAAGAAAATTAATTATTCCATTGACCAACTAACAAAAGACTTCTCAATATAAACATTTCACTTAAGTTGTAACCACAAAGTACATTGACATATTACAACTTCCACCTAAACACATATTAGAACTTTTCCAATTCCAAACTCAAAAGAAAATAACATGACAAGAACAAATAATCAAACAAAAACTACCTAAACTCCTCCAAGCTCTAAACTCTGACACTGTAGTGGACTTCCAAAAGCTACTCCAAGACCTGGATTTCTCAATGCATAACAAAAATACAAAAAAAAAACAAGAGTGTGTAAGTTATAGAAAACTTTTCAAAAGAACAAAAGCAGAGATAAATAAACAACAAGAACAATAGTCTGTATGTGTCAACAAGAAGGGTCCAACCAGAAACAGAATAGAAGTAGTGATGCCTCAATACCCAACAGATACAATCATAGCCAATTCTTACAAATCATGACACATGAGATAACAATGCCCACTCAATACAGAACAGAAACAGATACTGCCACATCTAACAGAAACATAACACAAAATAGGTGATGCCCTAATTAATCTTGCGCCATATACGTCTCCTGGAGACTCACCTTTCTACTAGTTCACATATTCGCTTAATTATTAAATTTGGTCGCTGCATGTCAACCTTAGCTCATCGACAATGCTTATCTAACATGATTGAATAAACGACGTTAATTTGTCCGAACTCGATTATTGGATTCCAACCACCGCAAGTACGTCTACTTTCCAAAGGACATTTTTATCCATGAACATCATGCCCTTAAATGCCTTAAGCACGGGGCCCTACAATATTAAGTTTTCACCACTTTTTCCACTTTCCTCGTGTTTCCCCACTTTCCTCGTGTTTCCCTTTCTTTCCTCATGCTTCCCTACAATTATGCTTTAAATTAAGCAAGGCTTCACATAGTCACCAAATCATATCCCTCCCTTTCTAAGCATTCACCTAACGTTTCCCCCAGTTCAAGTCATAGTCCAAGTGTGAGTCATGCATACATGGTGCACAAATAAAAACTACAACATTTAAAATGACTGACACACTCACCGAGTACCCTTAAGAGGGTTTTTTATTGGACTTTTCTGGATATAAGTACTTTGATTCCTCTCCTGAAACAAATTCAATTGTCAATAATAATATAGATTAACAAGTTCAAATAAAATGGAACACTTACAAATTTAAGTACAACTTCCTTCACATTGATATTTTCCCGTTACTAATAACCCTTAGATCATTCCAAAGATTACCCCTAGAATCCCTTTATTAATCCTCAAAACTCTTAATTAGGTTCCCTTAGCTTAGGTTGTGATTTTTTCCATTTTTTCTTATTTTTACAAAAACTAAATGCCTAGTTACCGGTAACCCTCACAACTGGGTTATCGGTAACCCAGCCTTCTGGATCTCTGGGTTCTTCTCAGGTTACCGATTTCTAGGATTTCTAGGTTACCGATATCATAAACTTTTGGATTCCTTAGTAGCATGTGGTTACGGATAACCCACTCAATTGGGTTACCAATAACCCAAGTTGCTAGGTTACTACAATTTTCTCTGCAACTCGATTTTTTCACAATCCAAATCAAATTCTGGCAAAACTTACTTCTAAGACTTATAATTTTTCAAACTAAACCACATACAACTCTAGAAAACATTACCCCCAAGTTATTTACACAAAATAACATGATTTTAGATGAGTTCTTCATAATTCTTATAAGGTTTTTAAGAAAAATCAGATTCTGTTTAAAACCCTCAACAAAACCCTTAAAATCCAAGAAAACTCATGAATTACATACCTTTTTATTCCTATTTACTGCAGAATCCAATCTCCAAAACATTTTGGTTGATTTCCCCCCAAGATCGCTCTCTCTCTCTCTCTCTTGTTCTTAGCTACCAAGTCTCTTACCGGAATGAACAATGTTTGACAGATTTTTCCTTCCTTTGGCAAGGAAACAAACATCACCTCTTGTAACTAGTATCTTTTAGGTTGGCTACACCCCAAAGGACTTAATCTAGTGTATCCCCCACCATCAAAAGATATATGCATCCACTAGATGTAAACTTATTTCATTAAATTTTATTCCAACCTCCAATATGTTTATAAATAATTCCCCACTTTTTATTATTTTTCGAGAATAGGTATTACAAATACGACCCGAATAGTTGGATTTATGATCTGAATTGTTGGATTTATTATTCTATGGAACATTAAATAGAATGGATTCTGAAACTTTCTCTGGTTTATTATCTCGTTGATTACTCATCGATCATGGAAAACACTTAACATGACAAAAATTGTTTAGTTTGGATATATAATCCTATGATTGGACTTACAATCCTATTATGATAGGGAATACGACCCAAAGATGAAGATACAATCCAATTTTTGGAGGGAATACGACCCAAATATGGAGATATGATCTGATTTTTAAAAGGGTAAATACAATCCAAAGATGGAGACACAATTCGATTTTTGTAAGGGAATACAAACAAAAGACGAAGATGTGATTCGATTTTCGCAAGGGAATATGACCCAAAGAAGGAGATATGATCCGATGTTTGTAAGGGCATACAACCTAAAGATGGAATGTGATCCGATTTTTGAAAGGGAAAACAACCCAAAGAGATACGATCTGAGGTTGCAAGGGGAATATAATATTTTCTTTGTTCTGTTTTGTCGTTTTTTCATCAGTGCCCTTTCGGGTTTTCCCCAGTTCTTGTACCATTTTTGTCATAGTCATTTTTCATGATCCTATGCTATTTGTTTATTTTTCCATTTTCACCATAGCCTCTTTTCACATTTTGACCATGCTAGTTTTCTTTTCTTTTCTTCTTTTCTATATTTTTTTGAAAATGAAAAATACGATCCGACTTCATTTAGAGGTATGGTTCTGGTCTTGAAATTGCAAAATATAATTTTGGATTTTGATTTTGACAAGGATGGGAGATGCCCAATTTTTCGCTGAATCTGTAGACTTTGGTTCCGTCTCACCTGTTCAAACATTTATTCATGAGAAGTTTTTTATCTTAATATGTGAAAACTTTTTAAAAGTTCACAATACTGATGATGGGTTCAAATATCTTATAGATTCTTGCTAACTTGAATATATACATGTCACGCCCCATCCTGGAAATGATAGCATAAAGGTCGCCCGACCACAGAGTCGTGACCCAACATTACATTCTCAATATCCAATATCCACATGGATAACCACATTCACAAACATAATTAAACAATATAGCACAATTATAATTTAAAATCTGAATATATCTCCCAAGGAATTTAAAATAAAAGCCAAAGGATCATATCAATGTCTAATGAGAACATCTCTTAAGCAATACTAAAACTCTCTCCAAATAACAAAACCATAGTCTCACAATCACCTGTTATCCAACTATAACATAAAAATAAGGAAAAGATCCAACAAGAAGTAAAAATATCGAACATTGCTACCCAAATGAGCACTTCGACTTGGCTTGTAGTGCACCCGCTAAGCATCTTGGTCTGGATATAAATTGTACATATAAAATAGCAAAAAATATCTAGAATATTTTAGATACAAATAACAATATATGCAATCTACACATATAACAACTAATGTATCAAGTAAGCATGAAGGTCGTGTCATGCAATCTCGTGCCAAATGTATCTTTTTCCTTTATTTTATCTCAAGGGTTAATTCCCTTTTACGTTCACATGTTATATCAATTTTTATTAACTGATGGTCTGATTCACATCAAGAAAGTATATCTACTTGCAAAGACCTGATAACAAGTCTATATAATCCCACACTTAGCCTCACAGCTTATATCAAGCATGCCGGGATACACCCCACACTTGACCTCATAGCTTAAGGGTAAGCATGCCGGGGTACAATTATTATATTCACCTCATACTTGGCCTCATAGCTTATTAATAAGCATGCTCGGGTACAATTATTATATTCACAAAGTTCCACCATTTTCATATGAATTCCATGCTTAACTCGTGTCCCTTTACACCATTCAATTCTCATTTACTCGTATTCGTTCTCTAGCACTTCTAATAATATATCATTCATAGAATACTAGATCAAGTAAACATGCTTTCATACAAATGCATTGATTAATCCAATATCACGAGTATCACATGCTATGCAAATGAATCACATAATAATTGGCATGCTTCAACGTAAATCCCATAAATTGAATAACACACATAGGCATGCTTTTTCTCACATAAGTGCCATAAATGAAACACATAAGTGAATCAACGATAATTAACCACATAAACATGTAAGAACATAAGGATAACATGTACTGAAATGCATCTATCATACTCATCGGGAGCGAGAGATCTACAAAAGTGTTTATTGTTGTGCCATCGAAGGCCCTCGTTCCTCACCTATTCTAACTCTATTAATTTAGAACAGTGTATAACCTTAAATCACAAAAATAATAACTAAGAGCCATTGAATTATAATATGATTTATTAAGGCTTTTAAAAGAACCTTAAACCTTAGGTTATAGACCCATAAACAATCCCCAAATAAGCCCCGAACAAATCCTCAAACTTTCCCAAACTTTCTGGAAAAAGACCCGAGGACCGGTCCCCGTAGGTATAAGGGACCAGTACCTCCAACTCAGAAACCCCACTGACCAACCGGGTACCGGTCCCCTATGGTGTGGGATACCGGTACCTATCATATAGGACCCGACTGTTAACAGGGTACCGGTTCCCAACAATATGGGGTACCAGTACCTCCTGGGCAGTTTCTTAATCTATGCGATTTTTGACGAACTCAACTTCTCCCAAAACCATCCAAACTCAATTTTGTGCACATAACCTCAAAAACCACATTCACCAACACCCTTGATCATTATAATCGAATTAGGGGACTTATAGACATCAAACATGGTCTAGATCTTACATTCTTTCCTTAATTTCCTCAAACTTCATTAGAAACATAATCCTATTACTAATCCTAGATTTCTACTAATCTTACTTGAAAATAAACAAACACAAGTAAGAGATCTTACCTTGAATTCGAATCTCTTGCAAGATTTGAGGGATTTCTAGATTCCAAACTAATTTCTCCAATTTGGTCTCTCTCCCAAACTCTCTGTCTAGCCTCCACAAGAATAAAAATGTGTAAGTGTGAATTATATTGGGATTATCCCCTCCCTAATTAGTTTTTAAGTTAAAAGGACACCTTTGCCCATTTCAAATCACTCCATCTACCCAAATGCCACATGTATTTATACTAAACACCTATATAATAGATTACACTACTCATTACACCCTTAAGCATAAAATTATACTTCTAACACCTCTCTTATGAGATTAACTCTATTATCCCTTTATTATTTTAATAATTAAGATAATTTAAATCCCAAAACAAGACGAGTGTTACAATACATATGTATAAAGATTTTCTTGCATGATCTTTCTTTCAAAATTGATTTCAATTCAGAATTATATCCAATAGATGTTTGGACTTGCAAAATAGGTGGAACTCTCAGCATGTATGCGAATGAGTTTTATGGACTCAATGTCTTGAATGATAGTTTTACAAAATCTCATCAATGATAGGTCAAAATGTCAGAAATATGTACGAGTTTGTTTCTTTCTGTACTCTATAGTGCTTTGAGAATACGACTCATTGACTCTTGAAGAGGGAGAAATTTTTTTCTTTTGGGAGTTCTTCAAACTAACCATGACATTTTTAGGATCAATTACGGCTTTGTTTTTTTGTTATAATGCTGGTTTAGGGAAAGCATATAAGGCTAGGATACTTTTGTGACTAATAATGAGCAATCTGTAACCTTAAGATGCACATATAATCTTCCCTCATTTTTTCTTATCCGAGACTTGAGAATATTCGAATGATATCCCACCAATTTTCTTGATACTAGGATCATGAATTTTTTTATAGAAATTTTCCCCTTTTCGAGTATTGGGATTTGACCGTTTTTTCTATAAAATCCTATTCTTTCTAAAGATGGGGTGTTGGGGACTTTTACAATGAATGTTCCCTTTTTATTTTTGTCTTTCTCTTCATTCTTATTTCTTCATGCACTTGTGTTCGACAATGTGCACGTCCAAATTTGCTCATCGCTTAAGTATATGGTTTAATCAAAGGAATGTTTTAGGTTCAAAATGGTAAACTAGGGATTTTGTATGAGAACGAAATGACCAGTCTCAAAACATCAAAAATTGCCTAAAATCTTTTCCTCGTTATAGCATGTTTTGTTTTTCAATACTTTAAGATTATGACAAGGAGACATGTATGGCATTTGACCCAATTTGAAAGATTTTGTGACTTCTTTATAGATATGGAAATGTCTCTATTGAATGGAAGATAAATTCAAAGATCGCTTTGGATGTTGAGGTATAAAATATATAAGAGTGAATATAGAATAACTCTCTTTAATGGAAGATAAATTCAAAACTCTCTTGGATTTTGTGGTGACCGGACCCATGCCCTGGGGAGAAAATTGGCATAAAGCTTCACCTACGAGTCGGCCATACGGACGCACCAAACCGGAGGTCCCCGCGTTGTGTCCGGTCATCAGCGTCCGGACCATCAGCGACTCACAGAACCAAGCGCAAGGGCACCGACCATTAGGTGCCCAGGGCCGAAGGGCCCGCAGCCTGGCCAACCGTCAATGTCCGGGAAGTCATCCGCCAGTGACACTTTGCCACTGCTCTCGGCTTACTGCCAAACGAACCAGACCACCCGGAGGACTACCCTCCTGTCACTATCGTGGGGATCCGACCGAGATGCCCCGTCCGTAT
>NMUG010002759.1:0-15572 GCA_002855965.1 Monotropa hypopitys
GTTCAGAAATCATTCATTTATATTTTTCAGATTTGATGATTTTTGAACATATTGCCAATTATTGTCATTTTTGGGAAAATGCCTTTGTTTAAGATTGTCGCGTTTAAGCTTACGGCAAATTAGACGAATGTGTCCTTTCATACCACAACAATCACATACACGTTGCATTCTTCTAAAAGGATATCCGGGATTAGCATTGAGATTCTTAGGATTATTCACAAAGGGTGTAGATTCTTTAATTTTGATTAAGTTTGGTTTAGCCATTGATGCTTGTTCCATTGACATATAGTCCACCAATGGATTTTCAGATTTTACAAACTTAATTTCTCTTTTTACAGTACTTGGAGTAACCTCACCTGAATCCACAAATCCTAAACCACTCCGATTTTGAAAAGTTTGAGTTAGTTTAGAGATTCTTTCCGCACCACAATCATTTCTTCTAATGATATCTCTAGCGTCGCTCAAATCTTTTTCAATAGTGATTATTTTATTATTAAGCTCTTTAATCTCATGTTTCCCTTCAATTCTTTCTTTTTCTATTTCGACATATTTTTTTGATAGTCTTCTGAATCTTTGTTTAGATTCATCAAGATTACTTAGCAAGGTATTTCGCTCTTGTTGTACTTTTTCAAGTTCACATCTTAACTTTATATTTTTTTGTTTCATCTTGATGTTCTTTTTTGCAAGTTGATCGAATGCATCTTGAAGACCTTCAGGTTCATCGTCGTCATCTAATTCATCATCATTTTGATTTTTAATAATATAATCCGAATGTAAAAGAGGATAATCCACACTTGCGGCTAGCATATTGACCCTTGTGGTGTCAATGTTGCTCTCATTACCCACATCCTCCTCACTATCATCATTCCAAGTTATTTTATAACTTTTCTTAATCTTTTTAAGTATGTTGGCACATTCGGATTGAATGTGACCATAGCCTTGGCATGCATGACATTGAATGGATTTTGATGTCTTTTATTTCTCAAAAATTGGTTTTTGATTTGTACTTTGTGAGTAAGTTGACTTTTTGTACCCATCATTTGTTTTACCTTTTACAAATGCTTTTCAGTTCTTTCCCACAAATTTCCTAAAATTTTTCATCATGTACGCAAGAAGTTCATCATCTAGTTCGATTTCTTCATCGGACGATTCATCTTTAGAAGTTTGAAAGGCAATGCCTTTATTTGGTTTAGGAATCATTTTATGAGTTAATGATGAAGCTAAGTGCATTTTTTCATATGTTTCAAGCTTTCCTACCAACTCCTCAAATGACATACTATCAACATCTGGCCTTTCTTCTATAGCGGTGATCTTAGGTCTAAACCTATCAGGTAAGGACCTAAGAATCTTACAGCAAATTTTCAGATTTGGAAGAGGCTCGCCTAGACCGTGAAAAGATGTAACTATGTCGGTAAGTTCAGTGATGAAATTTGAGAATGTGTCATCTTCTCGCATCCTAAGATCTTCGAATCTAGTGGTGAGAGTTTGAATCTTAGAGACATGCACGGTGTGTGTCCCTTCATGACAGACTTGTAATATGTCCCAAGCCTCCTTGGCCGTAGAATAAGTAGAAAAACAATCAAACTCTCGCCTACTCACAGCATTTTGGATGGCAAGAAGTGCCTTACTACTAGCCTCAAAACCTTCGATATCACCGGAATTAAATTCATCCCTAGTCTTAACTCTAGACACTTTAGTAATGGGATCTTCCATCGTAGGTTGTTCATAGCCATGTAACACGGAATGCCATACTCTAATACCCATTCCGACTAAGTAGTTTTTCATACGATCTTTCCAATAGTCGTAGTCGGTTCCGTCAAAATAAGGGGATCTAGAATTTGAGGCACCATCTCTAGGTCTTTGGGAATCCATAGTTATAACAGGATCAACTCAAGCGGTTAAGCTTTGACGAGTTACCAAATGAGCTACTTATGCTAGACACTCTAAGGTAAACAAGTATAGAGCAACCTCGCTCTGATACCAATTGAAATACGCGAATGCCCACTAGGCCACAACCTAGAGGAGGGGTGAATAGGTTGACCAATTTAAAAACTTATGAATTCTGATTTTTAATGCTCGAAACAAATTAATTGATGAGATTTAATATTGCACGATTGTTTGTTTGCAAACGGAAGCGATTATGTAATAGATAAAAACAAACCAATCAAAGGTGCAAGTGTAGTGGAGAGAGAGAGAGAGTAAGAGAAAATCAGTGGCACAATATACAAATATATAGTGAAAAACTACATAGGCATCAATCGATCTATATGCATAAAAACTACTGCCCTGGTCTAAGGTTTCACTAGAAATAGCAAAAGTTTAGGATACAAGAGTTATCGAACTTTACCAAGCCCACCTAGCTCCTACCCAAAGCTCCCCGAGCCCCTTCTACTATCTTTCAGCTATTCCACAGTATCCAACTGATTACCGACCCTCGATCGGCTCCGAAGTGCTCCGGCTAGTGTAAACAAGGCAACAGTCGACACGTGCGTGTGAAAACAAACAAATAAACAATGAGTATTGCAAGACAAATACTTGACAAGGAATATCTAGAGAGATGAAAATAACAAGGGAGAGACAAGGAACTCCAATGCAAATGATGTTACTAAGGTAAGAAATCCAAATAGTAATTCTATAAGAATTCTCTTGACTAGGACAACCACAATCTCACACAAAATAGGGTCAAGCAATAAATTGCAATAAATAAACCCTATAAGAGATTGAATGTGAATAGTTATCTCAAAAATCTAGGTTTTAAGGGAGGACTCAATACATGAGAAATATCCTAAGGGATGACCTCACACCAAAAAAAAACTTAATGAAAATCAAACAGTGATGTGTGAATCTATCCTTCACTGAAAACTCAGAAACAAATAGATCCAATTTTCTTAGCAGACCCTACTGTGAATTGCAAATAGAGAATTCAGTGGTGATGTGAGTATGTAGTGTTTGTCTCAAAATCAAACAATCACATAGGCAAAATCGAAATCCCTCAGAAAAAATCGCAGAGCAAAAAAACTAAACATGGGGACTGCGTGTGTGCCATGTTTGAGTCTCAAACAAAAACTAAAATCGCAGCAATCATAGAAACAAAAATCAGAGCCGACACCCTTAGCTCAGAGATTTCAAAAATGAAAATTAAACCAGTAAAGCTGTGCGAGAATCATGTGTCGATGGGAGGAATCTGATGGCTGCCATGGTGTCCTTTTCTGCGATGGAATTCATCCGCGCACAATATGTATGTATCTACTGTGTTCTTCGATCGAGACCCACACCTTGGTTCACCCCGCACTCCAAAAACCCATGTGATATATATATCTCGCTGTATCTTTCTCGAGCTCCCTCCTGCGATCAAAATCCCAAAAGCCTCGATCGATATCTTCTCACCTCTACGCGATATGTATGTATAGCAGTGTATATCTCGAGCTCTTTTCTGTATCTCTTTTGATCGAGAATCCCTCTCCCTCTTCTGTGATTGAGAGCTCACCCCTCCCTCCATCCATGGCTGTTGATTTTATTGATGAAGAACACGATTTGGAAAACGATTTGAAATCGGGTTTTGGAAATCAATTTGCTGATTGTGAGAAAATGATATAGGGAAAGCTGAGAATCAAATTAGATTTTTGGAAACCATGGTTTTAAAAAACATTTTTGGAACAAACCCATATCAGTTTTAATTTTAAAAATGTTGTATTGAAAATCAATTTAGGAAAGTGATGATTGAAATCGATTTTAATTCAAAGAATATTTTAATTCTGAATTTGATTCAATTTAAAAATAATCAAAATTTAAAAATCTTTATAACATATTATAAAAATAGTGTGCTCAAGTTTTTCACGATTTAAGACCGGCCAAAAACAATCGAGCACAGAACGCGCAACCGAAACTCGGACGGTTGGAGGAAAAATAAGGAATTGAATGAATAAATACCAACGATGATACGATGATCGAACAACCATATGAACTACACAAATTCTTCGATTTGATGACGATGAGCTGCATCTTGATCTTTCGAGCACAAGAATAGGAGCATCTAGCATACTCTACCCCGAACCAAAATAGAAGAACAAAATTTAAAAAATGGTTCTCGGAAAATGTCAATCCGGAAAATGGTAACACTTAACTTTGAGGAGGTTGCTTTCCTTGAAAACCGGATGTGGGTATCTCTCATTCCACCTTGATGGCCGAAGCCACGATGGGGTCGCTTCCCGAACCAAAAAATGAGACTTCTCTCACTCCTCCTAAACCAAAATTGGTGATTTATAACTATGATTCGAGTGATGAGGAGCTTGAGGCGGACTTTCGGCATGGTGAGAGTGTGAATGTTGTTAGCACCTTGGCCATTGAGCCCGATATGCCAAGTATATCCCAAGAGCCTATTGAGTGTGCATTTGTTGTACCTATTTTCATGACACCTCTTGGAGAGTCCTTCTTTGAGGCCAAGTCTTTATCACAGGTTGCACAAGTGTCCACCCTTTGTTGTGCATCTATTCTACCATCACCTCCTATTCTTACTTTAGAAAAGATTAATTTTCTAGGCGTTGACCGACTCTTTACGAGTCATGCTTCATGTTCCATATCTTGTGTCAATGCCTTGAAAGCCCCCTTTGTAACACACCTCAAATTTTAATAAAAGCATTTCAAGCATTTCTTTTGAATCAAATGCCAAAAGGGGAGGTGTTAATCATTGTTATCCATCACAATCAGTAGAATATACATTACATTACAAATGATACCGAAAAGGGAGAAAAGGTACATCTACTGAAAGGAAAGGGGAAAGGGGGTACAACAGCTACCTACTACAACAACTGAAACTGAAAGGCTGTACCGAGAAGTACCCAGGAGGTCCAGGAGAGAACCACAGCTGTAAGCTCCAAAGGGATCCAACAGCTGGACAGACTCCAAGGTCTCCCAACGAATAGCACCCTGTAAACAGACTAAAAAGAGAAAATAAAGAGGGTCTGAGCATTCCACGGCTCAGTAGGAAAACAATTAACTACTACCACACGCGAATGTGTGCCTAAGTGTCCTCACACGGGTAGAGGAAAGGGAGAACCCAAGGCATAGAAGTATAACAACAATCGCAAGACCTCAAGGTAAACCAACACTCTCACTCGTGATAACTAAATGCAAACCCACAAGTAGAACCAGGATACGGCACTACAAGATAGATAACTACCCAACCGGTAGAACTACACCAAAAACTACCGCGTCACAGTCGCCTCACTACCTCATTCCCAAGCCTTTAGCAATCCGAGCACTGTTATAGCTTTAGGTGTTATTTAACTTTGAAACATATTTGGGTATAGAGGTAGATTTTCCACATATTCACATATGATTGACTCATTTCCATCATTCCCAACTTTCACTTCACGTATTAATTCTGAACCTTATAGAATAAGGGCAATGATCAACAATGTAAGAGTTTCGGCTAGTTCCGTATTAGAAGCTCGTCAACCACTAAACGTATAATTCATAGTGATTCCCCGACCCGTCGGGAGGGCCCAGTCAAACCCCCATTGCGCAATGTCGTGGGTGCTCGCATTAGCCACTGAAGGTATATCAACCCGCATCAACAGCCAACTCACTTGTCATTTCCACATTATAATTCCTCGTATAGAGTGATTTTCCCATATAGGTCCAACATGTCAATACAAATGACTTACACTTACTTAGCCATAACAAGGTTCCATTAAGTGAGAATTCGATGAATGATTCAAGATCGCCAAGGAGTGTTCCTCGTGGAATCCATCTCCGTATTTGTCGTTCATTAGGTTCATTGCGTTCATTGTTAAGTTCCCATCAATCAACCAACACTCCTTTACACATTCAAGGGCAACTCACCACCACGCCAAGAGAATAGATACAACGACATTCATGGGGAACCCAAAGACGCGCACCATCACAATACTCACGTTCACCCAATTACTAACAACCAAGGCCAAAGAATGACTTATGGATCAATACTAACTCAATGGGAGTTCTAATGACCAATCCAACAACCACAAGCGTCATACGACAACCCAAGCAACCCAAAACTCTTTAAGCACAACCCAAAGCTCATTCAAGCATTTTATCGAATACTTAATGGCCATCGACTCCAAAGGGCCTCCAAATGACTCAACGATCACTATATGATACCCAAGTAAATCATAATCGATCCTATGATGACAATCGAACCCAATCCACTACACCTCAAGCACGATAGATCCAAACACTACGGCATGTGAAATCAATTACGATACGCGATATGGATTATGAAATTGACACAAATCAATGACGAATAAGAATACTATAGACACCCACGCAAGCACAAAAGATAGGAGTTAAAAGTTTACCCACCGGAGAGTCGCCGGACGAGTCATCGGAGGAGTCGCCGGAAAACAACCAACGTGCCGCCACGAGCCAAGTCAGCCACCGCGAAGCTCTCGCGATGCTCTACGACGATCCTTGAAGCCAAAACCTACAACAATCAAGGAATCACCATGAGAGGAGGAAAAACACTAGGATTTGAAAGGAAGAGAAACTTATCGATTCGGAATGATCCAAGCACGTTGCCGTAGAGAGGAGAGCGAGGGTAACATCATTTTTCCTTCGTGTTTGCGTCGAAACCTCATGGATCTATGGAGGATTTAGAGAGAAGGGAGAGGGAGAGGTGAGGGAGGAAGATAGAGAGAGAGTTAGGGTTGTAAAATGGAGAAGACAACCCCCCAAAATCAGACCAAATGTATATATAGGACCCCACATGAGTTTACCACAATGCCCTTCATTAAATCTGTCAATACAGCAATTTTGGCCTTCACGACCGGTTGACGGAATATGCTCGACCGGTCGAGACCTCTAAAATGTGCCCACTGACCAGTCTCGACCGGTCTACGACGGTACGGTCGACCGGTCGACAAGGCTATTTTTTCACTGCTTGGAATGATAGAATTTCCGAAAGTATTTTGGTCATAACTTGTTCGTCCGGACTCCGATTGAGACGATTCAAGTTGCATTGGATCCGCAATTGAATTATCTACAACTTCCAAGAATAAGGAATTTGGATTTGAAGAATGGATCAGGTCGTGATGGATTTGAATACGATTAAAGACTTATCCGAACATCCAACTGCCAACGAGCATCATGCCGGGGATGCCCATCCCACCCGGGCTTACTCAAAGGGATATACGATGATTAAAGAGGCTTTTAATCATCCCGAGATCTCGACGACACATCGATTTAGATTTACTGAATTTATTAGAACGATAGGAAATTATTTAACATTTCTTGAGTGTGACAAACTACTCACCTTACAAATATTTTGTCCTTGAAATTTGTAAGGTTGAGCGTCATGGCACAATGAAGAATGGAAGAGTTTCCCACAAGAATCAACTTCACATGGAGTACATAACGAAGAATGAACAAGTTCCCAACTAGGGATGACTCTACGAGGGACCCGCAACCATGATTTGGACGATACACTTCCCATTTCTCCTCACGAATGCATCAAGACGGAATTTGGACAACTTCTCAACTCGTAGATAGTCCAAAAAGAAGATCCCACAATGCAAAAAAGGAGACGAGAGAAACTGAGAATATGTATAATCTTTGCCATGAAAGGCAAGAGTTCCTTAAAAAAAGATTTTCGCACTTCCAATACGCCCAAACATCACCCGATCACAAAAAAAATAATGGATTTCCAATGAAAGAACGAGGCACAAAAAGCCCAAACTACAGAAATATTCTCAAGAAGATTCAAACATGAAGCCAAAATGTGCAAAGACATGCTACGGATAAGCCGAAGGAACAAGGATGTGTCAAAACATCACGGATACGAAAGGGACACACCGCAAATATGCCAACATGCCGAGGACAAGCTGACATGCCAAGGACACACCGACACACCAAGGACATGCCAAGAACACGCCAAGGAGACATGCCAAGGATACACCGACACGTGTACTCCAATTGAAAAGAAGCAATCACAAGGACGGAAACACCAACCTCATCACACCAACTCCTCCAAACAACCATAAATCTACCAGAAGACAGGTCAGGACACCAAAACTCGCACACACTACCCGTACGCACCTAGTGCGGTACCAGATTGACTATGAAGTTTGATTTGGGATGCGCTGGCCAGTTGCCTTCCCAAAAGAATCCTTCTAAGTCAATCCTACACCACATGACACAGACTATACACGCACACCGGTCCTGTCAAGCCTTGCCAATAACTAAGTCGGTGCAGACGATTTCAAAGAGACACATATTCTATCCCAATACTCTCAACACAACTGCACAACAAAACACGTCACCACACTATTCACACCACCAAGACACAATTGTGCATCCACTGACAATTCTATCACACATTCTCAAAACCAACCCCACACGGCAACCACATTGCCAAACAAGAATGTCCGAACACAAATGGACACAGTGAACAAGAAAAGAACACCAAGATCAATCTTGTCAACTACCCAGAGTGCGAAATATAGGAATGCGATTCCAAGACACGTGATTCCACAACGAAGATGAATTTCCACACGAGAGATGAAAGATACTCCGCAACAATCCCGCAATTGCCAAGACTTAGAATACCCCACGAACCGTCGAGAGAAATTCGGCAAGGAAGAACACAATGTCAAGAGTTCGAAACGAGGAATTAGAAGATTTCCCGAACAACGAGTTGCTTCCAAGAACATTGACAAACACTAAGGCGACTCAAGAAAGTCGCGAGAGTTCCAATCGAGGGACAATAACAGTTAACACACCTTCATTGCTGAAGCACAGGAAACACTAGCATCGGTTAAGAGAGAGCATGAACACAGGCTGAAAATGTTACCAACGAAGAAGGATAGAAACCATCGACACTCCACAATTAACCCAAAACCACAGACCGATTTTAATGCAACGAAGCCTTGACCATCTCAGGTCAAGACTAGGGAAAGACCATCAATTCCCTAATCTAAACACAACATCAATCCTCAAAACTCAATTCACAACTCCTCCTCAAACCGTTTACCACAAGACCTCAAGTACATCACTGCACTAACTCCCAAAGGTACTAAGCCAGCGATTTTCCCATGATCACAATAACCCAAACAAACAAACCCTTTTTGAACAACGATTTCAATCGCAAACCACATCCCATCTCTAAGTCACAAGTGATACCATAACCCCAATTACCCAATTTGAATCACCAATGGACACGGCCACAAAACCCAAAAATCACTTCAAAGGAATCTGCAAGATAACTCTACACACCCCATCGCTTCAAACCTCCTATTAGAAAATCCTCAGATGCACCCAAGCACTAACTTTCCTAAGTCCCGATCTCCATTACTAATGTTTCAATCTCACGACCCAAGTGACCACGTTAACATCGCCAAACAACCTCAATCGTTCAACCCCAACACAACCAACAAGATTTTCCTATTGCTCCCAAAACAACAACGTCGAATAAATCTACGTCTGAAACTCATAATCACCAAGCAAAGACACCGCACTTCTGCCTCTCAACCAAAATCATTTCCTATCCATGCTATCATTTAACATGGCAAGACACCCAAGGGTCGCTCCTAAGAAGTCCATAAGATCACCACGCATTTACTACCATTCCCAAAACCTCAAGAAGGAACTAAATTCCCAATGTTATATTCCCAGTTTTATAACTCATCCAACGTACGATCGACCCGAGGCCAAGCCTTATATAACTAACACCCAAAGCAAACCAAACACAAGTCTAACTCCCAAGTCATAAACAATCACAATAAACAACGGTGGACTCACACAACCCCTTATTTATAGAATGACCTCAAATCACCAACTCCTTCTATTCCTCTCACAAGATTACCATAATCCGAACTCACTTCTACCGTCTCAACCAACCAAAAGAAATCATAATTTCAGGGTACTTAATCGAACACTCATCCTTCAACAACCTCAAACCTCACAAGGATTCACACTCGAAGTAGGAAGGATGATCCAAACACTAAGGATTTCCACCCATCAATAAAACACCAATTCAACCTCCTAAATACAACTGGAGTCCAACAATCAAGCGAATGAACAAGAGTACATCGCAGAAGATTTCACCCATCCAACTATGACCAATCACTGGAGATTCACTACACCAAACCATCAGGATTAAGACCTCATCTCTAATCAACGCACCAAGAATCTCAAGGAAGGATTCAACAAAAGCATGCACTTGACCTCCAATGGAATGGGGTGCCCAACGACCAAGGAGTGAGTAAGAACAGAGAAACCAATATCAAGGATGGAATAATACTCAAAGACACACTGGAATGATCATAGTTGCATGTAATGACCCTGAGAACCCATGGATACTAGGTGTCTCCCCACGGTCCCAAGGTATTCAAACCGAAAGCTCTGATACCAAGTGTAACACCCCTCAAATTTTAATAAAAACATTTCAAGCATATTTTTTTTGAATCAAATGCCAAAAGGGGAGGTGTTAATCATTGTTATCCATCACAATCAGTAGAATATACATTACATTACAAATGATACCGAAAAGGGAGAGAAGGTACATCTACTGAAAGGAAAGGGGAATGGGGGTACAACAGCTACCTACTACAACAACTGAAACTGAAAAGTTGTACCGAGAAGTACCCAGGAGGTCCAGGAGAGAACTAAAGCTGCAAGCTCCAAAGGGATCCAACAGATGGCCAAACTCCAAGGTCTCCCAACGAACAGCACCCTACAAACAGACTAAAAAGAGAAAAGAAAGAGGGTCTGAGCATTCCACGGCTCAGCAGGAAAACTATTAACTACTACCACATGCGAATGTGTGCCTAAGTGTCCTCACACAAGTAGAGGAAAGGAAGGACCCAAGGCACAGAAGTATAACAACAATCGCAAGACCTCAAGGTAAACCAACACTCTCACTCGTGATAACTAAATGCAAACCCACAAGTAGATACAGGCTACGGCACTACAATATAGACAACTACCCAACCGGTAGAACTACACCAAAAACTACCACATCACAATCGCCTCACTACCTCATTCCCAAGCCTCCAGCAATCCGAGCACTGTTATAGATTTAGGTGTTATTTAACTTTGAAACATATTTGGGTATAGAGGTAGATTTTCCACATATTCACATATGATTGACTCATTTCCATCATTCCCAACGTTCACTTCACGTATTAATTCCGCACCTTATAGAATAAGGGCAATGATCAACAATGTAAGAGTTTTGGCTAATTTCGTATTAGAAGCTTGTCAACCACTAAACGTATAATTCCTAGTGATTCCCCGACCCATCGGGAGGGCCCAGTCAAATCCCCATTGCACAATGCCGTAGGTACTCACATTAGCCATCCAAGGTATATATCAACTCGCATCAACAGCCAACTCACTTGTCATTTCCACATTATAATTCCTCGTATAGAGTAATTTTCCCATATAGGTCCAACATGTCAACACAAATGACTTATATTCACTTAGCCATAACAAGGTTCCATTAAGTGAGAATTCAGTGAATGATTCAAGATCGCCAAGGAGTGGTCCTCGTGGGATCCATCTCCGTATTTGTCGTTCATTAGGTTCATTGTGTTCATTGTTAAGTTCCCATCAATCAACTAACACTCCTTGACACATTTAAGGGCAACTCACCACTATGCCAAGAGAATAGATACAACGATGTTCATGGGGAACCCAAAGACGCGCACCATCACACTACTCACGTTCACCCAATTACTAACAACCAAGGCCAAAGAATGACTTAAGGATCAATACTAACTCAATGGGAGTTCTAATGACTAACCCAACAACCGCAAGCGTCATACGACAACCCAAGCAAACCAAGACTCTTTAAGCACAACCCAAAGCTCATTCAAGCATTTTATCGAACACTTAATGGCCATCGACTCCAAAGGGCCTCCAAATGACTCAACAATCACTATACAATACCCAAGCAAATCATAATCGATACTATGACGACAATCGAACCCAATTCACTACACCTCAAGCACGATACATCCAAACACTACGGCATGTGAAATCAATTACGATACACAACATGGATTATGAAATTGACACAAATCAATGACGAATAAGAATACTATAGACACCTATGCACGCACACAAGATAGGAGTTAAAAGTTTACCCACCGGAGAGTCGCCGGAGGAGTCACCGGAGGAGTCACCAAAAAACACCCAACGTGCCACCACGAGCCAAGCCGGCCACCGCGAAGCTCTCGCGATGCTCTATGACGATCCTTGAAGCCAAAACCTACAACGATCAAGGAATCACCATGAGAGGAGGAAAAACACTAGGATTTGAGAGGAAGAGAAACTTACCGATTCAGAACGATCCAAGCACGTTGCCGCGGAGAGGAGAGCGAGGGGAACGTCGTTTCTCCTTCGCATTTTTGTCGAAACCTCATGGATCCATGGAGGATTTAGAGAGAAGGGAGATGGAGAGATGATGGAGGAACATAGAGAGAGAGAGAGAGTTAGGGTTGTAAAATGGAGAAGACAACCCCCCAAAATCGGACCAAATGTATATATAGGACCCCCACATAAGTTTACTACAATGCCATTAATTAAATCTGTCAATACAGTGATTTTGGCCTTCACAACCGGTCGAAGGAATGTGCTCGACCGGTCGAGACCTCTAAAATGTGCCCATTAACCAGTCTCGACCGGTCTACGACGGTACGGTCGACCGGTCTACAAGGCTATTTTCGCACTGCTTTGAACGATGGAATTTCCGAAACTATTTTGGTCATAACTTCTTTGTCCGGACTCCGATTGAGACGGTTCAAGTTATATTCGATCCGCAATTGAATTATCTATAACTTCCAAGAATAAAGAATTTGGATTTGAAGAATGGATCAGGTCGTAATGGATTTGAAGGCATAGTTCTTTTTTTACCACCTCTTAAAGGCATAGTTCTTTTTTTATTATCCTTTATTTTCTACCCTTTTCTTTTGTTTCTTGCACATTATTTCTTTTAAATATGAAAAAAATCTTAATAAAGTCTAGGAGACAATAAATCCTTAGAGGTTGAGATGCCTCTAGTGTTTGCCGTGCCCGAACGGCTATGGATGGTCCGGTATAGCTGCCCGTTATTTTAGCCTTAGTAGTGTATTATCTGCAATTATCCCGGTAGAGTAGGGATGGAAGCGAAAGACGATTGGAGTGTCTCTCCAAAAAGTGAGAGGCACCACCTGCTGAGTAGCGACTTACCCCGAAATTCCGATAGATTTCCTTCTCTAGTACACTACTAAGTGAAAATATCAGGGAGAAAAGTACTACTCGTGTAGAGTCGCGTGAGAACTCACCTTTCTTTTATTTTTGCATTGGTGCTGCACGCTTGGCTTCTATTAGCAAGCAAATTTTGGACTAATTGTTTGTCTTGTAGTTTGTTTTTTTGGCTTGTTAGTCTTGCAGGGTTCTTCGTGTCTATCTCGGAGCTTTGTGGGCATTGCCATCGACGACTTGAGGTAATGATTAGTTAGGGTGGCTGCACCACCCCGGAGGTACATTGCTCTTTCTCTTTTATTGTCTTATGCACTGAGGACATTGCACATTTTAAGTTTGGGGAGAGTGACACATGTTTCTATGCTTGTACCTTATTTATGCTTATTTTCTTATTTTTAGTCCCATTTTAGAGTCCTAAAAATTCTAAAATTTTGATTCCGACGATCTAGTATAGCCACCTGCTTCTATTTTCTCTTTTGAGGCAGGGAGAAAAGTATATCTCATCTCATCCACATGACGGATTCGATAGTATAGATAGTGAGTTACTTTAACATGGATTTTGGAATTTTGTGAGTTTTAATCTCTATGACATGAGTAGGAAATTGGTGAACCTTTTATAGGACTTGTAGGTGGCATCTTAGTTCACTTTGCTAGCTTTTTGCATGAACTTGCTTTGGCACTTACATTTTAACCTCTTTGCACTTTACATACAAATAGGCTTGAGTCGCTTGTGAGTCGTATCTCGAATGTCTAGAAGGCTAGATTAGTGGAGACTTATGCCCAAGTGAGCTTAGTGCCTTATCTTTCTTTGGAGTGATGTCAAATGAACTCCTCTTTGTCACGAAAACAAAATTTTACTCGTTGTCAATCTCATTATCTTTCATTTAGCATTGAGAATTCACTATCACCATTATATCTTTTGGGTTAACATGCACGGTTGTTGTTGGTCGTAGGAGAGAATTATAGACATTCTTTGATTTTTTTAATGTCGGTTCGTTCCTTCTTGCATGTTTCCCCTTGTTAGCCTACTTGAGCCCCTTACATGAACTAATTTCTTGATTAATCCTTACATTTCCATATATTTTGCTTAAGAATGGTGAAAATCGTATTTTAGATATATTTGGGAGTCATAAGGTGGTTTATGTTTATTATTCATTATTGGTGTACCTTCCCCTTAGAAACAAAATCATAAAAATTCCAAAAGTTTGGAAACCAAACAAGTTTGGGGGTCACCTAATTATTTGTAAAGAAGAAACATTTTGTTCTTCATGTTGGGATGTATTGGTGGTTGAGGAAAATTGAAAAAAATGACGAATAAGGCGTAGTTGAAAAGTAAAGAATTGGAGGTGTATTTTAGTTGACGAGGGCCCCGTTGATTGATTTGCACTCTTATCATTTCTTTATGCCTATTCTCAAGCATCAAAGTTAGCCCTTAGCCCGATACGTGTCCGATACATGTCTGATACATATCTGACACAACTGTAAAATATAATCGTGAAGAAGAATATAATCGCAGTAGCTGGGTCTGTGGCAAATTGATTTTCAATTCGATTCATTCCCGAATCATTTCACAAGGGGTTTCCAAATCGCATATCTGCGATTTTATTCGCAAAAATCGCATCAAGGTCGCGAAGTCCAGCTAGGGGTTTCCCAAATCGATTCGCTTGCGTGTATACATCACATCTGGGCAATTTCATTCAGGTAATCTTCATCATCGGCAATCAGTTGATTTTATTCCAAAAAATGTAGAAGATCGAGTGGGTTTCCAAAGAATCGCATCTAGGCGATTTCAATTTCTGTCGTATATTCCTCCATCGCATAGGCTCAGACGGTTGAGTGTATTTGTTTCCAGAATGATTATTTTACCGTTTGAGTTTTTGGGTATATGAAAGAAGTTTGGGGTTAGTGCAAGAGAGGGAAGAACAGGACAGAGGAGAGGGTTTGTGAGAGGTGAGATCGGTTGAGAGAGCTGACAGAGGGGGGAAAAGGAGTGCTTACGAAGGTGATACAAACACTGCACAGAGTGAAGAGGGGGTTCGAAATTTTACAACGGAAGTGTGAGTGTCATATAGTTTCTGTGCATCTGATATTGATTGGGAGATACATACATTGTAGAGAGGGCAGTATTACAGAGGGGTTTGAGGGAGCTTACACACTTAGATCGATTCACTCTCACAGAGGCTCACACAATTGTGCGATACACTATTTGACATTTCTGTTTGTGCCATACACTATTTGATGTTAGAGTTTGAGATTACACAGTGTAATATATACACGATCTATTCATGCACAAAATAGACCATTGAGTTATACAATATGTGTGTATACATCCAGTGGTTTTGAGCATTGCG